>JAXQQM020070902.1:0-246262 GCA_034641835.2 Pinus albicaulis | reverse complement strand
ATGTGCTCCGATTGCATATAACCGATATATATGCTTAATATTTTACGCCGGAGGAAGCGATTCTCATCAATGTTTGTATAAGTTATATGTATAATGCCGCGAAGAGTGCGTTCCTCGAATTTTATAACGGCTCTGTCAGCTTCCCGTTCTCATTGCTTCCCGACGTCGCCCGCTCTCTCTCTCTATTGTCGAGATAACGGCTCTCGTTTCGCCCCGCTTCTCGTGCCGTCCCTCGTCGCTTCTCCGCTCGTTTCGTTGTCGCTCCTTTGCCATCAATGACAAGATTTCAACATATGGGAGGTCATAAAGATAGATTTCCTTTTCATCCCAATGGGAAATTTCTCAACATAGGTGTCGAAGAAATCTGGATCATCGAACATAAGCTCCCCATTTGAATCGAACATTTCTATGAACTCCTTCTCCTTCTCTCTCTCATATGCTCTAAGCCATTCAGCTGGTGTCATTATTGGAGGCCTTTGGGTTCTCTCTCATTTACCATTGAAAGCGGATGCTGCTCTTCTGTAAGGGTGTTCTTCTGGTAGGAATACCCTGGAGCAATCATACACTGGATTTCATAGGTCCTTGTACCATCTAGCTTTCAAAGAAGGTCCACAATATTTACATCCAAAATACCCTTTTGTTACAAGACCCGTAGGGTGAAAACGTGAAGATGTAACACTTTTGTGAGAATTCGGTGGAAATATTTTTTCCGTAGTTCGGTCGAACTTTTTTTTGTTTACATTGACAGCGTACTAACGACAATGGCAAACAGATTTTTTTCCTGAGTTTGGAAAACCGGCAAACAAAATTCGGCCGAACTATTACAAAGTTTGGTCAAACTAAAAGTTAGGCTGAAATATTATTTTATAAATATATCGCCTGCAAACTATTCCGGGTTTCTCTTCACATTTATCTCGCATGATCATTTCTGTCCCGTTGATTCGTTATTGTCCCGCGTGAATTTATTTGATTCGTTGTTGTTCCGCGCTTCTCTTCACATTTATCTTGTGCGCTCATTTCTGTCCCGCTGATTCGCTGTTGTCCCGCGCGAATTTATTTGATTTGCTATTGTTTCACACGAATTTAGCTCATTTTCTGTTGCGCCGTGGGGGTTTTGTTGATTTGCACCGTGCTGAGGAGGTAAGTTGATCCAAATTTTAAATTTCTGTAATTTTTTTTCTTGTTGTGTTTTTTAATTTGGTTTTAATCTTATTTTTTTGGTCGCAGACGTCTTCCACGACATCTTCAGGGATCATTGTCTTCAGCGTCTTCAGGGATCATTGTCTTTAGCGTCTTCAACGTCCTCTGCTGTGACTTTCGAGGTGCGTTTAACATTCTCCCTGCTATCCTGTCCCAACTATCTCAAATCTTGAATTGAGCCTAAATTTAATGCTTCATTTAGATTTAGGATTTTTTATATTTTAAAAGAAATTAACAAAACAACTTTAACATAAAATTTTCATGGAAAAACCGCTATCCAGAAACCTAACTTATGTTAAATAGTTGACATTCCATCCTTGTCTAATAATTTCAATTATTTTTAAATCCAAATTCAAGGAATATTTTATTTTACTGTTAAAAAAAAATGGTAGGGGTAATTTCTTTGCATTTTTATTTGTTAAATTTTCATACTATGTTTTGAAAGGATATAGTTTTGTTGAGACATAGGTATAGTTTGAGGAACTTTTAGTTTTTCTATAAAACTTTGGATGCCTATTTATTTAACCAAAATATAAGATGGAATATAATGTTGTAATAAAACATGTAGGGAATTTATGCAGAAGAGAAATCATGTTTTGAACAAACACATATACTATAGTTTGTATTGGTTACCTCTCTATACAACAATTAACCTAAAATTGGAATGGCTTTACTTTCACCAAAAAAAATTTTTGTTAGTGTTTCTTTTGTGTGGCTCTATTTTTTCATTTCCCCCCTAGCATATAACTTTTTGTTTTTGTTGTACCTTTTACATATATTTGAAACAAATACATCACAACTCATTGTTGTTTAACAACATATTTGACTTCTACCTCAAGGGTTACCCTGGTCTAGTGTCACATAGTTTGTGAACCATTATTTTATAAAATTTTGTAATAAAAATTATGGCCCATTCTAAATTAATTTAAAATTACCCCAAAAATCCCTAGAAGCATAAAATTTTTGGTTTTGTTCACATATAAATGAATTAAGGAACATGCAAAGAAACTATGAATCAGTCTAACTGTATATGCTTTTTTGGCTCTCTGCTTTTTGGAAATGTGTTGATACGACTGTTAATTACTACACCTTTGTAATAGAGTTTAATACTAATAAGACTGTCAATTACTACAACTTTGTAATAGAGTTTAATAAGGATAAGACTCTCTATTACTACTATCTCTTTAAACTGTATATGCTTTTTTGGCTCTCTGCTTTTTGGAAATGTGTTGATAAGACTGTCAATTACTACATCTTTGTAATAGAGTTTAATAAGGATAAGACAACTTATTTAACCCTTATATATTAGTTATAAATAATATGGATATGCTTATCTTCATGGTATCTACATTAGACTAGTATAATTACCATAGCTCGGGTTATTGGTTTTATACATCTCTTATGAAACCAGTATGATCAATGATGCTTACTCGTTCACAGCTTATGTAACCCTTATCTACTAGTTATAAAATCATACATCAGTTATACTAATGGTATTTTAACTGTGTAATCACTAGTTCTAAGCAGCTAAAGCAAGCAAGTTCATAATATTTCTTGAACTTCCTTCATGATATATATGGTTGCTCACCTTCGTTCAATATTGGGTAAAAGGTCATGGTATTACCTTAATTTCTATTCTAATACCCTTTCCTAACTTTGATTTTCATTTAATATTTCTTATCATAATATTTATTTATGAACTTCCTTCATAATCTATATGGTTCCTAGCTTATGTAACCCTTATATACTATGTATAACATCATACATCAGTTATACTTATGGTATTTTATCTATGTAATCACTAGTTCTAAGCAATTAAAGCAAGAAAGTTCATAATATTTCTTGAACTTCCTTCATGATATATATGGTTGCTCACCTTCATTCAATATTGGGTAAAAGGTCATGGTCTTACCTTAATTTCTATTCTAATTCCCTTTCCTAACTTTGATTTTTCTTTTGACCTTGGAGATAAACCAAATCATTATATTGGGTAAAAGGTCATGGTCTTAAACCTTAATTTCTATTCTAATTCCCTTTCTTAACTTCCTAACTTTGATTTTCATTTAATATTTCTTATATCATAATATTTCTTCTTACCCAAGTAGGTATGTGATTAATTATGGTAATTACTATGTACCAAATCACGTAAGCTGATATCACTAGCTCTTCTAGTAATGATGAAAGTATTGATTACTATGAATACATACATATCTCTCCATGGTGTTATAACTAGGAGATCAATTAAAGCTTATGATATCCATACTCATGTAAAGTAGTACTATGATCCCCATATTAGCTAGTATGGTACTGGTAGTATTTGATAAACTATATGTGTATAATAACAATGGTAGTCATAGTAATCATAAAATAGTCATAAACATGAGCATATTGTAAACCTCTTGTTAGGCCTCTATAGTTTGCAATATTGGTAAGAACAAATTCTACAAAGCCAACATCAAAACCACTTTTGAATCTTAGGATATATCCCTCCTAGATTCAGAGAGGGATCTCTCTTTATAATTTTTTTCAAAGATATGATCTTTAAAGCTTATGATATGATATTAGGCTAGTTATAAAGCACAAGGGTTTTTGTTTGTTTGGTTGGGATGAATATCATTAAAATGAAGGAAGTATTTTGAAGGGTAAAGTTGTGAGTAGGTTGAAAATGGTTCAGTAGATAGGATAAGTGAGAAACAGTGTCAATCCATTGGGCTATGGAGTCATAAAGGATTTAATTCGACATCAAGTTTCAAGAGTGATCTATGGGGCAAGTCATCTATGTCAACAGATCTCTTTAAATTGATTTATGGTATGAAACATCAAAGTGTAGTGAAAGAAGCAATCATATAAGATAACAAAGAGAAGCTTAATATCAAGTAAGGACTTTTAACCTAGCCTGCTTTCAACATACTCAAAAGGAAAATGAAGAATAGCTTAAGATCAAGTAAGAACTTTTAATCTAGCCTGCTTTCGGCATATTCCCAAAGAAAACATTCAAGATAAACAAAGAATAGCTTAAGATCAAGTAAGGACTTTTAACCTAGCCTGCTTTCAGCATATTCAAAGGAAAACATTCAAGATTAACATAAAAAGTAGTCTAAGATCAAGTAAGAACTTTTAACCTAGCCCGCTTTTGACATACTTTCAAGGGATCTTTTCAAAGCAACTGTTGGCGAAGAAATTAGAGGACAGGGCTAACCATAAACTTCTCTAATTCAACTTTAGTTAGCAAACTTTGTAAGAACTTTCAAGGACAAAATCTCAAGTTTTACTCAGCAAGACAAGGGCTCACCAACATTCCTTGACTGATCACACTCTATTGAATTATCCTCAAATACACAATTAGCAGAAAACATAAAGATAAAGATTTATCAGTGAGATTTAGGGTACTTGATAGTAAATCCTAATCTATATTTGTTTTTCTTTATCATAGAAAATGGACAGTATGGAAAACATGAGAAAAATCAAAATTTACAATAAGAAAAACATCACCATTGACATAGACCACGATCCCATAAATTAGCTTGTATTTGATGTTCAAACCAGTTACAATCTTCAAGTCTAGTGGGTCTTTACATCTTCAGACTTCTCATCTCAGCCTATATTTCTTCTATTACAAAATAGAGCTTCAACAGCTTCAAAGCTATTTACACTCAATGAGTATTCAAAGACCAACCCTTATACTGTCTTCTAGAGTATTATTTATAGAAGAATGAGGAGGTGGAGTGAAAGAAAGGCCTATCTGTTCAATTAATGCAGAGTAAGAGCTTCTCGGCCTTTGAAGGGCCAAATGGAGAAGTTTTTAAAATGTTTTAACTCTGCTAATTGATTATTACATTAAATTTCATCAACTTCGGTCACTTTTGTTGACTTTGGAGGCTTTTGGTAGGCTGGTAATTAATTCTAACCTGTCTTTGGAAACATATCTCTGACTGTGCTTTTACTATGTATTCTTTGAAAATATGTCTATAGGTGGCATCTTTGGCTTCAATTGCCCCTTCTTGATGTGGTAACTTGGACGCTTCCCTTGTTTATTTGTGCTGATCCGACACTTTGAACTTCAATTAGGCCTTCGATTTTGCTTTTGTGCCTTATAATTGTCTTGAGCCTTTAAACTTTCCTAGCTTCGGTTGTATTTACCTTTAAAGCATGTTTTAACCTCTAAGTAAGATTATGCCTTTAATCTTCAACCTTATGCATTAATCCTTTGTCTTTTATGCGTGATCTCTTCTCTGCTGCGAACAGGTATCTTGGCGTGCTGAGGGTTTTATTTGAATAACCAATGTTTATGCAACATTGATTAAAAACCATGTAATTTACCCAGGAAACCTTTAATTTGCAGTGTTTAAGATTCAGAGGTAGCAATCTTCGGCTGCGCTCCTTATTGAACCATGAGAAGGCTCTTGGCCTTAAAAACTGTCCTCGAACCCTCTATTTGGACCACGAGGGTCCTTATCTTCTAGCCGTGCCCTTTACTGAACTGTGGGGAGGGTTTCTGCTTCAAAATCTTCGTAAATCCTGCAAAAAACAACAAATTTATTATAAAATCCTGCGCTATGTGGGTGAAACTGCTTTGAAGGCTGGCAGAGGGCGAAAGGAGCTTATGCAAAGGAGTGGGAGAGGCTTCATGGTGAAAACCCACAAAAATCCGGTTTAAAAACCATATCTAGCGTGAAAATATAGCTTGGCGGTTTTCGAAATACCGCTGGTGGTTTTCGCGTGACCCTCGGGTGGTAAGTGGTTTTTCCCGGGGGGAACGCGATCCAACCCTTCCGCAACACCTGTCCCTTACGAAACCAGTGGTCTCGCGCGACATTGGGGGGTTAAACTCTGGATGACAAAATCACGCGATATGCAATGTCGACCGTCAGATGAGGAGGGACAGATCCGACGGTGCGGAGAGGGGCGTGATGGAAAGGTGCGCGGGCGGGAGTTGGTGGGGGCCAAGTGTCAGCGAGTGATTGGATGGGCACTTTACATAGTGAATGGTAGGCCTCGGCGAAGTTGGTAGTCGGGTTTGATCGGGGCCGTTGGATCATATAGATCGACGACGAAGATTGATTTAAGGGGCGGACAGATAGAAGAGCTCGGGAGGATAGGGGAAGAACGGGGATGCATGGAGGCCGTCGGATCAAGGATTGAGGCCCGTGATCGATGGCTATGGTTGCTCCATGGATTGATAAATATGGTGGGGAAAAATATAAGGAATGCGGCCGAGGGAAGCAAGGGAAGACGAGGATGGATTATCGCCGTCAGATCTCCCGGATCGACGGTGGAGGTCTGTCGTCCGGGGGGGGGGGGGTAAATAAAGACAAGGGAGAAGGGGTTAGAAGGAAAGGGGCGAGAAAGGTCTGGTGGAAGAGTAGGGGAAGAGGGCTATCGCAAAAGTTTAAGCACCCAGTTGCGGGGCTTGGTCTCATGACGGGAAAAAGGCCAAGGTTTAAGCCTTGAGGGGCTTAAAGCGTGTTTGTTAATAAGTATCGGAATAAGTGGGTTTTTATGTGCTTTTAAGGTTTCGATAGGTAAAATGGGCATTTTTGAACCAAATAAAAGAGTTTTATAGGTTTAAAAGGGGTTTTTTTGAGGGTTTTTAGGAAAATGAAGAGGAAAGGGGGCATTTTATGAAAAATGGAGGGAATAAAATGATGAAAATGGAGCCTTTCACGAAACAATTTTCTTTCTCTTTAGGAACAACAGGATTTTGAAGGGTTTTGAAGTGAAAATATCAGGGACAAGGATTTTTTGGACAAGGGACACAAAGGGGGTGCAATAAGTCACAAATTTTTTAAGGAAATTTGTTTCTTGGAGACCATAAGACTTGTTTTAGCTATCATTTTCTGAAACAAAATTGCGATGGCTAACACACTAGCACACTAAGCTATTAGGGATAATACGTACTCTATTATTCCCATGATATCACTATAACTAAGCATGTACGAGTAAATGAATCACACTAGTTTACTGATATGACCTGTTTCAATAGAGAGCTTTGTAATGATGTACTAGCTTTCCATATATATTGCTATCATTAAGATCAGAGCCCCAACCCTTGGATATGAATCACACTCAGTAATTAGGGAGATACTGTGATCATTGTTCATAGTAAAACGTATAAGTAGTGTGTAAGCTTATCCTAATGATACTAAGCTTTATTCCCATTGTTCAACATGATTACACTGGTTATGATTCCTCCTTGTATCTATTATCCATAAGACATATGAGTTTATACATCTAGTAAGATGAGGTATTCCACTTGGTTCATATGTAAGAGCTTATAGTTAAGCTAACCATTATATCGTCTCAATAAAGGTCAATTTAAGATTAGCACATATGATATAAGTAACACAACTTGCTAATTAGTTATTAGACTACATATCTTCATATAGAACTTGCAAATAGTATGGTGGAAATGTGGAATCTAAGTATAGCACATATGATATAAGTAACACAACTTGCTAATTAGTTATTAGACTACATATCTTCATATGGAACTTGCAAATAGTATGGTGGAAATGTGGATGTCATGACTCTTCATGATTAATGCTTCTAGAAACCAAACATAATAATGTATTAGGACATGCTCCTTTAACTTGAAAATAGTATGGTCGAAATGTGGATCTCATGACTCTTCATGATTAATGCTTCTAGAAACCAAACATAATTTAATGTATTAGGATTGTTAGGGTCAGGTAGTTTGGTGATTCGGCAAGCCAAGTGACAAGTTAACATCAAACCAACTTTGGAGCCAGGCCCTATCCTTCCTGGACTCAGAGAGGGCTCTCTCTATTTGTGTAAGGGATATCTATGTGTTTTTCTTCTTATGTTTCTGATTTTAGGCTAGTTTTGAAGTAGGTTTTTGGTTTTTCTTTTAGGTTTTCTGAGGGAAAAACTGATCAAAGGCTAAGATAGATAAAAATATGGTCAGATCAACTGGGCTATGGGGTATAAAAGGTCGAGAAAGCCTCAGATGGTGATACAAGGTATGTTGAAGGGCCGATTTGATCAAGGTAAAATGGATCTTAAGGTAAAACTAAGTGGGATGGACACTAATTTTGTGAAGGACAAAGGCTTTCAAACATAAATAGTTTAATATCAGACATTTATATGGTAGGGCTAACCATTAATCATGATAAATGTAACTACAAACTGGTAAATGCATGGAAATAAACATTCAAGCAATACATAGACATATATGGCTCTCTAAATTTAGGAAATTGCTATCAGACTTTGGGGAAAGAAAATTAAGACAGACAAATAACTCAAGCTACTAAGAGGAAACTCCAAGCATAGTATTTTGGGTTATTGGGCACTTTGAACTAAGATTGCAAAGTTTTAGGCAAAGGGCAAGATCGATACAAGACCTCTTTGGTTCAACTAGGACAATCAAACATTCAAAGAAAGGTTTCAGAGGTGGAAACTTTGACTAGCCATGAGTAAGTAGGGAATACCGTGAATCATATTTAGCATGCATAAAACCATAAATGAAACAAGCAAACAATTTCTTCAATGATCAAAGGGCAATTAAGAATTCTTTGATATGACTAAGAAGGAAGAAAACATAGAAGCTATAATAAAACAAGAAATCTGAGGTGCCTCCAAGGGCATGTCTCAAATCTATTCTCTACTGTCTTATAGCAAGAAAAGAGCATGAAATGTGTATGAAAACTAAGAAACATAACAGAGAGTGACATTATACCATTTTACCAAGTCAAGGAATCCAACAGCAATCCTCTTTCATCATCCAAAACATTCAAGAAACTATCCAATGCATGAGACAAGTGTTTCTTCCAAGCTTGTATAATCATATATTGCTCTATATCATCAATTTCAGCCTTGTTTACAATGAATTCTCTTGGAATATATAGGCCAAGATGAAGGAGAACCTCCTAGTGCAACTAGCAAGCTCATTGGCCCATCAAAAATATATGATTTTGTCCTTGAGGCTTTGCAAATCTCAAGGCACAAAATATCTATAAAAATATCATAAAAATGCTAAAAAAGGAAATTAAATTTATTTTTCCCAACTGAAAATGACCAAAAAAAGCTAAAAGCACATTTGGAAAATCCACTTCAGAAAACTGCATTTTTTACAAAAATACTTCAGAAATATAACAGTAGAAAATCCCCTGTATTGTGGGCAAATTTTGGAGGCCTTCCCAATGTCAAAACGAGGCTCGTGATGGCTCGTTGGAAAGCCCTAGATGTCTAGTTTCTGAAAATTATTTTTTTTCCCAAAACTGATTAATGGAAGCCTATGAAAATTTGACCTGTGTGGAAAAACCCAGAAAATAGCCTTTGCTGATATGCGGGGCAGAGTGTTGAAAAAGAGACTATTTTTCGCCACTTTGGGGGACCAAATCATCTTCAATTGATATGAAATTTTCTGAGTAGATGCCCCTGAAATTATGTCATCCAATGATACCATTTTCATCCTTTGAGGATGCTTCAAACCAAAATGGAGGCGCCCATGATTTTATGCAATTAGGCCCAAAAATGTCAAAAACAAGAACATGTCAAAATTCGCTCAATTTTGGTGAGCAAGTACCTCAAGGCTTCTTAGAAACATGTCTAGAAGCTCGGGCCAAAATTCCAAGCTTAGAGGTGTCTTTCTCACTTTTTCTCACCGGGCGCCCTCTTTGGGCGATTTTGAGTTTTTCTTGTGCATCCTTTCATTTCCTTTGGGCAAACTGATTTGGATTTTTGTAGTGCTCGTTGCTTCTAATACTCTTCACTGACTTACCAAGACCAACCTTTGAAATAATCATTGGAGAAAATCTTCAATCAAGACACCTTTTATTCTTTGTAAATCAATTTGTTTCTTTGATGCTAGAAAACAAGTATTTGTCAAAATGAAAACAAAATTACTTCTTTATCACTGTGCTTGATTTCTTTTAATTTAGCAAACAAGGTATGTTTTTTGTTAACATGGTTAAGACACCTTTTCAAACAAATTGGAGACCTCTTCACAACTCTGCTTTCTTGATTTTGGAGTTTTCACAAATCCTTTTCTTATTCACAACATAAGAAAAACTCCTTCAATTTTGACAAAAGCTCTATCCTCTAATCATTGTCTCTCTGTTTTAAAGATGGTCATGGCACCTTCGAAAATAATGTAAAATCACCTCTTCAAACTGATTTGAAAACCTCAACCTAAGTCTTCTTTTCTCTTAGAGACTATGTATGCTCTAAGCGATTCATAACACAAGAAAACTTTCAAATTAGCTCCTAAAACCTCCTCCCTTGCACTGCATCTTTGTGGTTTATTTGAGACAAAAGGGATTCATTTAAAACACTGTTTTAAATATTCTTTCAAACTAATTGAAAACCTTCTAATCAAACTGATGTTTTTCTTTTAGAGACTATGCATATCCCTTAGTCATTCATAGAAAGAAAATCTCCTCCAAAGTGACACAATAAACATTATCTCTTTCACTATTTTATCTCTTTTGTAATCATAGTCAAAGACTTTCTTTAATTTGACAAAGTCCTCATCCTTTTTACCACTATTTCTCTCTTTGCTTTTAGCAGACAAAATGCTTTTAAAACCACTGTCAAGATGATCCTTTAAGTTGATTTGAGACCCCTTCAAACTAACTCCGTTTCTGCTTCTATCAACTGTGTGTAACCTTAGTTATATCATAGCACAAACAAGACTTTCAAATTAGTACATCAATCATCCTTTCTTTCACTGTTTTTCTCCTTTACTATTCATAAAAGAGACCTCTTTTAATTTGACAAAGTCTTCATCCATTTCATCACTTTTCTCCCTGATTTGGAAAACTTGGTGCTCCTTTGAAATCATTGTTAAAGTGTTTCTTTAAACTGATTTGAGACCTTTACAAACAAGCTCTACTTTTCCTTTGGAGGACTGTATGTATCCTCAGCTTTTCACATCATAAAAACTCTTTTAGATTTGCTCATTAACCATCTCTCTTTTCTTTGTAATTCACTGTGTTTGGGCAAGATATCTTAAACAAGATAAGTTTGTGGTTTTTGTTAAAAAAGAATCTCTTTTTTTTTTGGCAATGGCCTCCCCTCAAACACTGCCTCTCTTTTTTATTTTGGCAATGGCACATTTGAAAACAATGCTTTAAAGACTCTTTGCAATTGACAAAACCTTATCTTCTAGCCACTTTTTTTCTCTGAGTTTTACCAAACAAATTTCCCTTTTCAAACACTGTTAAGACACCTTTAAACAAACTTAGGACCTTTTTACAAACTCTGCTATTTTGATTCTAGGATCTGTGTATAGTTTTAGCTTACTAATAGCACAAAAGGGCTTTCAAATTTGCATAACAAACCTTCTTTCTTTCACTGTTTTATTATTTACTATCCATAATGAAGAGACCTTTTTCAATTTGAAAAACAACTTGCTACTTTAATCACTATTTCTCTCTGTTGATTTAGCAAACCAATTGCTTTGAAACCACTGTTAAGATACTTCATCCAACTGCTTTAGACATGAAATTATTGTGGAAAATTTTTTGGCACTTTGGAGCAATTTGGTTGTTGGTGGCCCGGGCGCCTGGGCGGTGGGCCATTCAGGGGTAGCACGGGAGGGGTTGAAAAACAGAGGTTAGGGGTAGTTTTTAATAACTTCAA
This sequence comes from Pinus albicaulis, assembly GCA_034641835.2. NCBI lineage: Eukaryota > Viridiplantae > Streptophyta > Pinopsida > Pinales > Pinaceae > Pinus > Pinus albicaulis. Next base: position 234,460 of record JAXQQM020070902.1, on the reverse strand, counting down.
AGATTTAACCGGGTAAATGAGTGCATTAGGAGCATTTGGCACTTGGAATGGAAAATTTTCATGTTTGGAGGGCTTTGAAAATGTCAAAAATGATCAGACCCTGTCGTTCAACAGCAACACAAGGTGACGGGCGTCAGGCCGTTCAAACAAGGCCCGGGCCGTTCACAGTTGAGTGGTGCAGTAGTGTTTAAATGCCAAACAAACAGTGGATATGGTAAATTGAGGGTGATAAGAACATTGGGCGGGTGATAGAGGAGCTTACCATGGCATGAAGCGGTCGGAAACTGCATTTGAACACTGGGAGGTGGCGTTCAGAGGTAACCGGAAATTTCAGGAGCAACACCGGGCACCGGGCACAGGCGTGCCGTGCCTACCTATAGGTGTGCCGCGCCTAGTGCAATTTTCTTCTATGTTCTTCTACAGGCGTGCCACATGTGTATACAAGCGTGCCGTGCTTGTAAACTTGGTTTTTTAATGAAAACCACCGCTTACTTCCTCCAACTGAAATTTTCAAAAGACTTGAAGCTTTGTTCCATTTGCTTCATAGCTTGGAGAGGGTTTTGTAAAACACATTTTACTCCATGTTTGAAAAACGAAAATCATCCCTTATTCTATTCACCATTTCGAAAATCTGTTATGCTCCTTGTTAAAATAACCACTTTCTTTTGAATAGGAAATACAAAGGTATTTGTAATTCGAGCAGCCCTTTAACAAGCTACCTCACTATTTCTTGAGCTGTATCTCCTTGAAACTCATAAAGACCCTTTACCTGAGAATAACTCATTACCATAAGGCTGTAGCTTGTCTTTTGAAGCTATTTGTAAAAACTCTTTTTTGTATGGAATGAAAGGAGTGCTAAAACTTTCAGACTTGGATTGTTGTTTATAGAGGAGTCCATCATCAAGACAACTTTGCAGCCTTTCAATCAACATAAGGTAAATTGATTGCTTCATGAAGTAAGGAGGCTTTTTTTAAAAAATCTGTCTTGATTTTCTACTCGGTCCTGAATGAAGTCATGCCATGATAATTTCCCGAGGCCTTATGTTTATGATGAAAAGGGTTAATAACATTTTCCACTACAACCTTTGAAGTATAATGAAAAACCCATTGCTTTTGAAGTGATGAGGGTCCTTTCATAGGCATATCCTCTGATTTTTCACCAAGGAGATTATCATTTTTATCCTTATTCAGCTTGTCAACACCATCATGCATTCTCAGTTTTATTAAGTGAAGGAGGTGTGAAACCATGATTTGACCTTCTCCACTTGTCATTTTGAATATCCTCAAACAATGATGGGCCCTCTGCTTATTTGTGAAGAAGGCCTATGTTTGATAACTTCATGGGCGCTTTGTAACCTCTGTTTTATTTCTCTTAAATTGCATTTCTCCATAATAATTTTCAGAAGCCCTTGTAATCTAAAATTTAGCCCTGTGGGACCTCTTAGCATTCACCTGGGTTATAATAATTTGACAGAATTTCACAAAGTATTACCAATAGACTCATAACAGAAAACATCCATATGTTCTTTCAAACTCTGTCTTTCATCATTTAATGGAGGAGCTCTTTAGCTGTGAGTAAAATATGGCTTTATCATACCTTTTAACCTTTTGAATCAGCTGCTTCACTATGTAAATATTTGGGGAGCTGACCCTCTGTTTCTCTGTGAAGGAGGCTATTCTTAAGTTTTCCAAACCAACTTATTTTTCCTGTGTGACTTTGCTTGATAATATCTGGCCAAATCATCCTGATGATATGCTTCCTTCTGTTTCTCTGTGAAGGAGTTCTGGGAAGTTTTAACAGTGATGTCATTAATGACCTCATCTTCAGCCTTGATTTGTTTGCTACTTGGGAAAAGTTCCAAGCACTCCATGAGGGACTCCAATACCTGTTGCTACCATTATAGCTGTGGGAGTCGCAAGCCTTAAAGCACAAGGACAGATAATGGTCAGAACTAAAATATCAAACATAAGTGCAAAAACAAAAAGATTACTAGCAGGTGGCAACTAATCTTCTGAATAGGCACTAAGTACTCCAGCAAGATACCAGCCCAACCATGTCAGAAAAACCAATGCAACAACGATGGGACCAAAACATCGGAAATATAATCAACAAACTTCTGATATGGGGCTTTAGCCATTTGAGGTGTCTCAACCAAACTAATAATCTGGGATAAAGCAGCATCTGAACCTATTTTTGTTATTTGAATGTGAAGAGCCCCATTTAATTTCAATGTGCCTCTTATGATTGTCCTTCCAACACTCTTGACACTTTGTAAACCTTTTGGCATGATAATTATACCCACATGAGTTTTGTGGTTGCTTTTGACTGCGGTGTTACCTCTTGAAACTGTGAACTGGCAACATTCTCATAGCTGCAGAGAGCCACTTTCTCGTCTTCAAACTTATTTTGGGCCAACAGTGATTCTGGATATAGATGGATTATTTTGCAAATAAATAAACACATCTTCTGTTCCTTTTTCAAGACATGTTTTACCATTAGGCTCATTTTAATCCCTTTCACAGAGTCATTATGTTTATATGTGATGTCAACAGAGTCTGACAGATATCAAGCAGCTTTTATAGAGATCTTTTCTCTTTTACCACTGCTTTGGAGTTATGATGCCTAACCTATTAGCCACTTGATGGAAAACCTCTGGTTGTGATGTATCATCTCAAATGTTAGAACTATGTTGTGTTAGTGTAATAATATTAATGCCAATTTCCATCTCTGATGGTTCTAATGCAAATGTTGTTATTCAAGCTCTTCAACAATTTCAACAATCTGCTTGGTTAGGTCTCGTGGCATCATGGATTAAAGATGACTTAGATTTTGAGCAAGTGAGCCTTTTATCCTTGTAGATTTGTTAGAATTGAGTCCCCAGTAACATCCGAGTATAATCTGCTACATTTGGCACAGTATTGAAGAAGGGTTGTTGCCTTATCAAGTGCAAGGTGCAGGGCACACAAGGACTGTATGCCTGGGATGCATCTTGGCTGTATTGCCTCATATTTTTTCGAAAAAATGGCCTATGTGCAATGTAATTTCAAATGGTAGCATTTTATTTAAACATTCCAGCCTCTGATTACTCTTCGAAGGAGGCCTTTATAGATAGAAGAGAAGAGACTTCTTTGACACCATTCTATCACTGCTTTGATGATGTCACAAATGGCTTCAAACCATGAACCTTCAGTTGCTTTCACTGATTTTCAACTTTGTCTTTTAAACAGTGAACTCATTTAAACACCAATTGAAACACTACTGATATAGCAGTTGTTTCATCCTTTTGGAGGAAGTGGTGTAAAGAAGTTTTTAAGTCATTTGAAACACTGTTAGTCTCGTGCTCTTTGAATGAGGCTACACCTCTGTTCTTGACCCTCTGCTTTTTAAATGAAGGAGGTCCTTGTCATGTTCCCAACCATGTGATTTTAAATGAAGGAGGTTAACATAATGTTTCCAAACCATCTGCTCTTAAACTGGAGGAGGTTATCAGCATGTCACCCAACCATTAACTTTTTAATGAAGGAGGTTAACAAAGTCATGATATTTCACCTATTTCCCAAACAGTGTTATCTTTCTTTGTAATATATATCTCTGCTTGGTATATCACAATAAGTAATAAAGTGGAAAATTTTGACAATCTGCTATAAGAGGCATGTTTATGAGATACATATCCTATTGTCAAAATATCCTTGTGAACTTTAAAACTAGGAGCCACATGATTGGTATTTGTAGAGTATTTTCTTGCTAGTTATTTTACTAACCTTTCTAGACTGTGCTTGCAGAGGTTTATTGAATTTTCTCTCTGACTAGTATTCTTATCCCAGGCTCAAGACAACATGAGAAGCAACTATCTTCTTATGTTCAGTTTGATGATGTCTTCTGGAATATTTGTGCATCTCTGCTTCTGAAGGAGACACTGAAACACTGTAGATCAACATTATATTAGTTTGGCTTTTGAAACATGTACTCCTACTTTCTTTTCATTGCAGCTCTCCATCTGCTTAATGATGGCAAATTTCTTCGACATGAGAGACTTATTTGGACTTGTCTCTTTTCTCTTGTTTGGATACTGTTTGTCATTCAATTACATCCCTGCAGAGATGCAAAACATATGACTTTGAACCTTGGAAGGATTATTTGGTGCCTCATGGAGATTTTGTCCGATCTAAGCACATTCTTTTAGACAGTGAACATGCTTATCCTTTCAGGTTAGATCTTTGCAGACTTCACCTGACCAGACATTTAGTGGCGCGACCTATGGGTGTATCAAGCTTTGTTTTTTGCAGTTTAAGTGCCAATTCAAGGTCAACTGGTACTGAAAAAAATATTTTGGCTTAGGATGTTTTTTCCAAGGAAGGGATTCCCTAAAGCACCACTACCTAACTTAGGGGAGATATTTGACAGATTTTGAGTATTTTCTTTGGGTAGGATTAGATCTCAAAATGACATATGACCAGACGCAGGGTGGCTGACATTATTATCAACAGTTGGATAATGAATGACTTGGGAATGAGGGTAAATTACAGCAGATAACCTTTAGCTATGACAGCTCATGGACAGGATTATATGACTGAAACTAGATAGGACTTGACAACTAGGTTTTTTCTCATCATAGGCTGACTGGAAAAGGTAGGAGGACAAAAATTGTTTTAGGGATGTTTTCTAGATGACAGATTTGACAAATTGGGTATCAGCTTCTAGAAAACTTGGCTTTAAAAACAAGTCATCATCAACAGGTGAAAAATACTGATGACTAACAGTGGCTCCATTTGGGGAGGGTAGTTCCTTTTCAGGAGGTGTCCAGAATTTCAGATCTCTGGCTTTTGAAGACCAGTGCCTTTATCTATTGGCGCAAATTTCTTTCTTCCTTGATGCTATTTCTGAAAATTGACAGCATGATTAGCATCAAAGTCATTTCTACCTACCCCGCTACATTTCCTAACATTTTTTCTTCTTTCGGGTGCATTTGGACTAGCAACCCTTTGGTATAATATTTTTGAAAAATGACACTATCTAATTCTACACTTATATTCGTCAGGAGTTCAGATTAAACTGATGAACTCCTTTGCTTTTCTACCTATGCTAGATTGACTGTCAAGGTTTAAGCTGTTTGACAGGATTTTATTCTCTAATCTAAAACATGAAATTGAAAAATGACCAAAACAGGATTAGACAGTCTGATTTGTCACGTACTTATGGCATGAAAGACAAGCTGCACACAAATCTTATTTTTCATGAACATGAAATTTAGAAAAATCAAGGCTAGGATACACAATTTGTTGTTCATCCCTGTTTTCCTCTTTGGTTCTGTTTTGAGCATGTGGAACCAGTATCTTTTCCTAATATATTTTCTTTGACAAGTCAAGCTTACACAATATTAACTATCTCTTCTCTCACTAACTTACCAGCAAATAAATTTAAAACATGTTCAGTTATGATTAGGCTAGATAACTGAACAAGACATTTTGAGCACTAGAAGCGGCATTTAGACTTGCGCGCTTTCAGAATGACCATGTATATATATATATATATATATATATATATATATATATATATATATTTGAACATGGGGCTTTCTTTCTGTTTTTCAAACTGCCCTCTTTTTCTACTTTTCTATTGTTTTTTATTTTTCTGTTTTTTTTTTTTTTCTTCAAACAATGATATATACAATGATTGAAAAATCTGGAACTAGAAATCCTGAAAATGGTGAAACTTGAGCATCTTATCTTCATAAGGATCTCCTACCACTCTTGGTCCACTCAGCTCTTGAAAAGAAAAGTTTGGAAAATTTTCTCTTTTAAGCATAACATAAGGATTCATGCATGAATCTCTAAACAACCTCGTATCTTCCCGTTGTACTTCTTTATACTTTTGATCTCCACTTCTCCTTTTGCTGTACATCTTTTTCAAATAATGCAGATATTCTTTGTCACTTTTGAAGTATATGATGACATCATCAAGGTACATCAGAATGCATAAATTTAGAACTGGAAACATGGCTTTTAGGAGCATGTTTTTGGTGTCTGGTGGTTTTGCAATTCTGGGTTTGAAGATGGAACTACTTCCAGCATACTTGAAAAATTCTTTGAGGTGTTCGCTTTGCAAAGGAATTATTTGGCGATACCCTGAAACATCATTTTGTAAAGACACGTGATTAGAAGCACCTATCATTTCTATAGCATGGTCTTGAGCTGGAAGGATATCATTTCCGTCCCAAGGGTGTGTATTTGTGTTTCTAAAATCAACACAGATCCTATGTTCAGCTGTCTTATCTTTGATTACTATTGTTTGGTCAATATTTTTGTATTTTCTTTTGTTGAAGCTATTTCTTGGAGTAATGGCAATGTCATAGTGCTTCTCACTATTTTCTCTACATGTAGTAGTATCTTGAACAATCTTGCAAATTCTAGCAGTTCTAAGTCTTTGGTGGAGTGGTAGAATGGTAGCTAGTTCAAAAAACTCGGGTATATTTGGACTGCAGTCATCATATCCTTTCATAAGAAGTTTATCAGACATTTTTTCTAGATTTTTAGCCGTTGTGGCCATAGTAAAAGTTTCATTTGAGGGGGTAGATTTATGAGATGATAAATCCTTAAGGTATGGTAAGAACATTAAGCTTCCCTGCCCCTGATTTCCAAAAATGTTTGTAATATGCAAGTCTTCTAGTGCTTCTGTTCTGAAAAAGTCTCTTGATGTTACTGCTGATGTTTGTCTATGGTTTGAGAAATTTTCTTGATGGTATATAATGTTTTGTGCTTCCTGCTCTATTTCTGTTTCAGTATAAACACACTCTCTTTCTTCAAGACATAACTGCTCATGGTCATGATAATTTTGAGTGTCCAGCTCATCATAGAGAACCTGGGGTGGCTGATGTGGTGTGTCTAAATTTGTTTCAAATTATCCTAACTGTTCTTCATTGTCTTCGTCAGTGTGTAAAATGAAGGAATTCAGATCAGAATGCAAGGAGTACATCGGGATGTTATCTGGCCTTTCTTGGCTACTGACCATATATTTCATGTGTGATTCCTGATAGAGTATTCTAGTTTGGTTAAACACGGGAATAGTGGCGTAGGACATATCAAGTTGAATATTTCCCTTAAGCTTGGCTCCCCAAGTTCTGGATAAAAGCATTCCGTACTTGGGAAGGATGTCTGCTACCACTATGTCCATAATCAGGTGTTTTGCAGGTATTTGGGCCAAACTGAAACAAAGATATTTGATTAATCCTAGACACTTGACTCTACTTGAATCAAATGAATATAAGTCTTTATAAGGTTTTGTTATTTCTAGGCCTAATCTTTCCATCACAACCTTTGGCATGAGATTATGCGAGGCCCCAGAGTCTAGCATGGCATTGTGTAGGATTTGGTCATGTATGTTCAGACTTATGTAAAAGGGAAGAGTGGTTCCTTCTTGGAATTTCCCTTCTATTTTTGGACCAAACAACACTTCAGGGGTGTCATCAGCTAGATTTATGGTGTTTGCATCATTTCCTATGTTCATGACCTTTAGCACTTGGGATTTGTAAGAGATTTAGGCGAGAAGCTCAGTGAGAGGCATGGTGATCTTTTTTGGAAATTTCTCCTTCAAAACTGAAGGGTGCTTCCTCATAGTTGGTTTCATTTTGATTCAGGGAGAAGAAAGCTTGTTCTTCTTCTGTGAGGTAAACCTCACCCTCATTATTAGAACCTATTAGGTTTAAATGACTTTCATCAATGGGTTCTGTATCTCTCTCTTCCTCATCAACATAATTTTCATTGAAGGGTGGCCTAATTTGTTGGTCATTTTCCCTTGGTTTATTTTGAGGTTGGTCTCTCTTAAATTTTTGGTTCCGGTTCCTGTTTTGAGGGTTTGGCTGGTTGTCCCTAAGAGGTGTTTTTTCACTTATTTTTTCCCACATTTTCACCATGGTTTTAACCAGGCCATCTATTATAGGATCTAAGGAAGATACTAAAGGGGAAACTTCGTCACGGTAAGTGACTTTCTTCTCTGATCTCATCCTGGCTCTCTTTTCAACTAAGTTGGCTTCTGCACTCATAGACACTTTTTGCATTTCTTCTAAGGTTGCGGGGTCCTTGTCTCTTAGTTGATAAGTCATGTCTGGGTCGAAACATTTGGGAAAATTTGCTAAGGCTGAGCCAAGTGGAGGTTTGAAGTGAGGCGGGAGGGCATTATAAACACTGTTGAACCTAGTGCAGTAGTCCCGGACACTTTCCCCATTATCCCTTTTTAGATTGTTATACTCAGAAAGGATTTGAATGGGGTTTTTTATGATTTCCCACCTATTTATGAAAGTTTGGTAGAGTTATGGGAGATCATGTATACTATTTGGAGTTAAGCTCTTAAACCATTTTTTGGGTTCTCCACCCAAAAATTGGCGAACATCCTCATTCTTATGATCTCGTCTTTTATTTCCATGTATTCAAAGGCATCGCTAATTCTATCTACATGTTGTTGGGTGGTGGTAGCCTAAACTCCAGTGAAGTGCGGGATTTTGGATTGGTAGTCATGTTGTAAAGGTGCCAAAGGTTGTGGTAATACCAAGGGTGCATACCAAGCTGCCATGGTGGGAGCTAATGGTTGATTTACAATATGAGGGCTTGTAGGATGAGTTGATATGGTTTGAACAGTGGTGGTTTGGATGGGTGTGGTGGATGTACTCGGACTTATGAACTGATTTTGAGCATATTTGGGGTGGTAGGAGTCAAAGTGGTGGAGAAGCTAAAAGTCGGGAGGTGTAGTAGGTGAGGCTTCTCTGCTAGGACTCTGTTGCAAATCTAAGGGCTCAAGATCGTCAAAGTTGATTTTACTTTGTGACTTGCTTCTAAAAAGGGTTTTTGTTGATTTTAAGTCAAATGGGGAATCTTGCAAGGATGTGAGATGTTCAGGTACAGATCTTGCTTTACGGATGGACCTATCAGTAGCTAATTTGCCAGTTTCAGAAGTTTGCCACAGAATTTTCTCTGGGTTATCAACTATGATAGGGGGATTTGGGTCTGGATGAGATCTGGTATTGATTCTTCGTGAAGCCAGATTTCGAATTCAGAGTTTAGAGAGGATGGTATTTGTGATTGTTTTGGATGAATGGCCTCTCTAGGGGTTTCGCTAATGTGAAGGATGGTCAAAACAAAAAATGAAGGCTAGTGGAGTTGCGAGGTGGATTTCTTTGAGATATATGGTCCACCACCAATACTATCAAAGATGCTTTCGGGAAAAAGTATTCTTAGAAAACTTTGAGGTGGAGACTTGCAAGAAAGACTTATCACTTAGTTTCAATAGTTTTCTAGACTGTTTCGACAAGATAATGGTTATATTTGCAAGTTTATTCTGTTTATCTCCTATGTTTAGGTGAAGCTTTCTGAATCACTAAGTTATACTTAGTTTTTCACCGATTACAGAGTTTGCACCATGAATTTTAAGTTTTGGAAAGGATGAGTCAACAGAAAAGTATGGTTTATGAAATTTTTGGTTTTTATGGAGTTTTTAGGCCTATTGGAGGTTAGTGGAGTTTCCAGGTGGATTTTTGGTTGTTTTTATAGAGATGTACTTATAGTCCACCACCAATAACTAGGAAAAGCTAATCTGGGGATGTTTTTGGGGTTTTTTGAGTTTTTATGTGCAGCCTACGGTTTATTAGAGTGTTCTAAACCTGATTCATAACTTTGCTAGGGTGGTGAAACAAAAAGAGTTTACTCTAAATGATTCTATGGACGCCTTGCCTATTTAAACTTTGAAAGACTAATGAATCTACAAGAGTTTGCTAGACTGTTATGTACTCAATTAGTCCCACCATGATCGCCATTATGTTAGGGTCCCGTGATTTGGATGATTGACAAGCCAAGTGACAAGGTAACATCAAACCAATCTTTGTAGCCCAGCGACCTAGCCTTCCTAGACTTAGAGAGGGCTCTCTCTATTTGTGTAAGGGATATCTATGTGTTTTGCTTCTTGTGTTTCTGATTTTAGGCTAGATATTAATTAGGTTTTTGGTTTTATTTTAGGTTTGTGAGGGAGGAACTGATCAAAGACTAAGATAGATAAAAGGTATTGTCGAATCAATGACTCAGGGGTGGATTTGCGAGAAAGCTTGGATGGTGATGAGGTATGTTGAAGGTAAAATGGATCTTAAGGTAAAATGAAGTGGGATGGACACTAAGTTTGTGAAGAACAAAGGTTTTCAAACATAATTAGTTCAATAGCTGACATAAACATGGTAGGGCTAACCATTAATCATGATGAATGTAACTTTAAACTAATAAATGCATAGAAATAAACATTCAAGCAATACATAGAGATATATGACTCTCTAACTTTAGGAAATTGCTATCATACTTTGGGGAAAGACAATTAAGACAAACAAATAACTCAAATCACTATGAGGAAACGCCTAGACATAATATTTCAAGCTATCAGGCACTTTGAAGTAAGATTGCATAGTTTTAGGCAAAGGGAAAGATCAATACAAGACCTCCTTGGTTCAACTAGGACAATCAAACATTCAAAGAAAGGTTTCAGAGGTGGAGCTATGACTAGCCATGAGTAAGCAGGGCATACCGTGAATCATACTTAACATGCATAAAACCATAAATGAAACAAGCAAACAATTTCTTCAGTGATCAAAGAGCAATCAAGGATTCTTTGATATGACTAAGAAGGAAGAAAACATAGAAGCTATAATGAAACAGGAAATATGAGGTGCCTCCAAGGGCATGTCTCAAATCTATTCTCTATTTTCTTATAGCAAGCAAGAGCATGAAATATGTATGAAACTAAGAAGCATAACAGAGAGGGACACTATACCATTTTACCAAGTCAAGGAATCCAACAATAGTCCTCTTTCATCATCCAAAAACATTCAAGAAACTATCCAATGCATGAGACAAGTATTTATTCCAAGCTTGTATAACCATATATTGCTCTATATCATCAAGTTCAGCCTTATTTACAATGAATTCTCTTGGAATATATAGGCCAAGATGAGGGAAAACCTCCTAGTGCAACTAGCAAGCTCATTGGCCCATCAAAAATATCTGATTTTGTCCTTGAGGCTTTGCAAAGCCCAAGGCACAAAATATCTATAAAAATATCTTAAAAATGCTAAAAAAGGAAATTATATTGACTTTTCCTAACTATCCATGGCCAAAAAAGGCTAAACGCACATGAGGAAAAGCCACTTCAGAAAAGTGCATTTTTCACAAAAATACTTAAGAAAAATATCAGCAGAAAGTCTCTTGTCTTGTGAGCAACTTTTGGAGGCCTTCCTGATGTTGAAACGAGGCCCGTGATGGCTCATTGGAAAGCTATGGATGTCTAGTTTCTGAAAATTATTTTTTTTATCCAAACTAATCACTAGAAGTTTATAAAAAACCGACCTGTGTGTAAAAACCCAGAAAATTGCCTTTGCTGATATGCGTGGCAGAGTGTTGAAAAGTGACTGTTTTTCGCCATTTTGGGGGACCAAATCATCTTCAATTGATCTAAAAATCAGTATGTAGATGCCCCTGAAATTATGGAATCCAATGATACCATTTTCATCCTTTGAGGATGTCTCAAACAGAAATGACGATGCCCATGGTTTTTAGCAAAAAGCCCAAAAATGTCAAAAAACCAAAACTTGTTGAATTTTGCCCAATTTTGGTGAGCATGACCCTCAAGGGTTTTCAGAAACATGCTGAGAAGCTGAGGCCAAAATTTGAAGCTTTGATATGTATTTCTTCATTTTTGGTGCCGGACGCCTCTTTTGAGCCTTCTTGAACCTTTCTTGTGTGGCCTTCAATTTCCGTTGGGCGAACTGATTAAGCTTCTTATAGTGCCTGATCATTCTTCTTTGAAGGTCAAAATCTCTATTGGCCTCTTCCAACTTCTTCTCCAAGTGGTCATTCACCCTTTCAAGCCATGCTTCTCTATTGTTTTCTATCTCTTGGGTGAATAAAGTAGTGAGAGGAAAATATTGGAAAAGGGCAGCCTCTTCCTCTTTTTGTTTCTCTAAGGCTCTTCTGAGTCCCATGGTTCTTGGCCTCTTTCTTCTTGGCTGATATTCATCTTCACTATCATTGAAATCGCCCATGAGTTCTTCCCACTTAATTTGCGCCTTGGGGGCCTATTTTTGATATTTGATAGCCCGTGTCTCATATACTACCATGTGGACACTCATTTTCTTGTTTTGTGTTTGTAGAAAGTGAATGAGGTTTCTAGACCTCTCTAGATTTTCCCTTAGATCATGAATTTGTTCTTCTCTATTAATCAAGAGAGACTCTAGGATTCGGGCCTCATTGTCGCTATTATCACAGTTTATCTGAATTATGTCAAAGTCCCTCTCTTTCTCATGGCTGCTTTCTTCCTTCTCCTTTCCCTTGCTTTGGGTGGCCTTCTTGGTCTTCCTCCTCTTGGGTAATTTGACAATGGCTTGCTTGGGAAACTTCCCCTTGCTTCGGAGGGCTCTAGTAACATTTAGAGTTACAGTTTGAGGCACTCTCTTTCTTGATGTTCGGGGCTTTGTCACCTTTGGAGAAGAAATCATGGCCCCTTTTGGAAGCAACTCTTTTTTATGCTCTCCTTTTTCTCTTTGCCTTTGTTACTCCCCTCATCATCCTTGCCACTATTTTTACCCTCTTCATGAATGCTTTGACTGTCCCCTTGCATGTCTTTTTGAAGGCTGCCCTTTTCACTTTTGTCCCTGATTTCTTCAGAGCTTTTAGGCTCTGTATCTTCAATGTTTTGTGCTTCATCTTCATCATGTTTGATGTGTTAGCCACCTATAAAAATTTGTTATAGAAAAAGGTGGCTAATACTTTTTGAGCCTTCAAGGAACAAATTTTATTACTAAAAAGTGTTGGCTCTTGAAGACTCTTGAAAGATATCATACCCTTCTAATCCTTGCTATTTTATTTCGACAAAAATTCTGGAATTCATGAGAAAAATATTCTTGTAAACATCATTTTCCCCTCCTTCACTTCAAAACTAACCTCATTTTCTACCCTTTCTATTCTCATGGAAATCCTCTGTTTTCTCATTTCCCCTTTTCCCCTTCTATAAAAATTCTTTTACGAGTTTAAAACATTTTGAACCTATGGCAGCTCCCAAATCATTGGAAAAAAATTTAATTTTATTGAAAAATACATGTTTGTATAAAAGACTTAAACTTCCTTGGGCTAAGTCCTAACCACTTCCTCCATACGCCTTGGTGCCAGACAGTGCTAGCCATCAAGCGCCCATCACTTGGAACAAAACGCGACGCACTGAAGTCTTTTACCTGCGGGATTTCCGATTGCGATTAGCCCTCCGTTTCATATCCCCCAATCATATTATCGCTTCATAAACCCTTGTGCCCGCAGTCGGGCGCTATAACATTATAAATATTCATTCCCAATTCATTTTTTCCTTTGTAAATCCAAAAAACCCTTTTACCCAAAGTTTTGGTCTAATGTGCCGGAGTTATGTTTTTTAATGTAAAAATGGGTAGATCGAAAAGACCGCATCAAAACTTCCGATGCGATTAGCCTATCATATTAAACTCCACACCCTCCACTTCATTCATATAACTCATGCCCAGGACCAAAGGTTAAAGTCCCAAGGTGCTTAATCGCATCGGAGGATTCCGAATGGTTAGATTGAAAAGCCCGAGCCCGACCTCCGATTCCAGTTAGCCCTCATATGCATAAGCCCTGGGCCCATAATATTCCATACATCCCATGGCCCTGCAGTCGGGCACCTATCCCTTTCATATATTTAAAACCTGCTCCAACGCATAAAAACTTTGTATTATATTAAAAAAATTTGGGCTTCATGTGTTTCAAAGGGTTTCCACCGGTGCGTAAGTTGAAACAATATTGACCATTGATCTAAAGCCAATCAACGATCAGCGCATAATCGCATCGCGAGTTTTCACCGAGCACATCAAATATTTCTCCACCCCTTATTGGTCGTCCATCCGATTCACTCCCCACCGTTGATCTGATCCTCAAATCAATGACCAGCGCTCAATCGCATCGGCGCATTACAAGTTCTTTGCCCCGCCGATGACTTGCCCCCGATTGCATCTGGACCATCCACGTGTCCAAATCGGACGGTCCAAATCGAATTTTTCGATCTTGGTTTAAATTCATGCGCCCCCCGCTATAATGTTTTAGGCCAAATCTCGACCGTTGAATCTTTGCCGATCAACGACCCTCATTCGCCATTGTATTTTTTCCATTTAACCCTCAGATATAATCTTCGTCGTTGATCTTTTCTATCCAACGGCTCATATTAACCCTGCTGAGACTGACCCCTGTGGGTCCTACCTCCCTTCACAGCTAATCTCATTCGTCCTCTCAGATCTAACAGCCTAGAATGAAACCGCCCACACGGCTACCGCCTGTGCATCTACCTCATATCACGTTCACTTTTCCACCGTCAGATCTGAGACCCTTGATCCGACGGCCCACATCCCGAGTCGCGCAACTTCGAGCACGGAAGATAATTCTTAAAAATTACGCGATATGGGAGGTTTTCTGAGGCCACGTGTCGGGCGAGGACGCATATCGCGTTCCAAAAGTCAAGACCGCCTCCCCGCCCTTTTTCCATGCGAAAACAGTTGTTTTCCCTCCAAAACCACTTTCCCTCTTTTCCCTTGTTCATTGTCGTGCACGCCCTCCATCGTTGATCTCTGCAGATCAGCGGTTCGGATTTAAACCTTCATTACATATCGCCCTCAACCCTTGTCGAAGGTTTTCAATGCACGATCACCACCGTTGATCTCATGGACTGGTCTCATCCGACGGCCCACAATCATCTCGAGCTCCCACCTCTATTTTTAACCATTTTTCCTCCAAAGAAAAGGTTTTAAACCTTTACCTCTGCATTTTTCTTTCGTTTCATTATAAAGGGCCTTTCCACTTTATGTTTTTCGACTGACCCCCACCGTCGATCTTCGCGCGATCAACGGATCTGACTTATTCTCCCCCTCCGCTCTCCTTTTGACCGCCTCTAATGAATCCCAACCGTTGGATGATGCCATCCAACGGCCCTGCTCTCTTCCCACTCCCTCTGAAGCAGTTTACCCAATAATGCAGGATTTTATAATATAAGTTTCGTATTTTGCAAGTTTCAATGGTTTTCCATTATATTAAAAGAAAAGCCGAAGGCTGGGAATGACGATTCCCGCGCCTTTGATTCATCAAAGGGAACCATTCGCAGGGCTCAAACTCCACGTCTCGTTAATGTTTCATGAGGCATTGATGCCATATGAGCCCTGCGCGGCCTGCACATCAACAAGACACGGTGTTATTTAAATCAAATTAAAAGAGTATCAGTGTCGAAGACAAAACACAGCAGAACAAAATATTGAATACAGTTTGGGGATTATGGCTAAGATTGATTATCAAAAGCCTAATCCTCCAAATTAAAACACAGTTAAAGAAAATCGTAAGTGTTTATCAGACAGAAAGGCCTCCACCGCCACATCAGAGGAAAATTTATTCCTCTCAGCTACCACAAAGCCACCTGTGCCTCAAAGCATTCAAACAGAGACTGGAGTTATTGATCAAACGAAGATATTTGCCTCAGCACAGCCAAAGATTTAATTTTTCTAAGGGAACTTAATGCAAAAAATATCAGCAGAGTTGTTACATCCTGAAAGAGAGCCTAAAAGTCAACAAAATCTCCCACCGAGCTTAAATCTTAATGTAAAACATTTAATACAGAAGACACTTATGTAAGCTTCTTCATTGAGGCCCTCAAAGGCCGAGAAGCCTTCAATCTGTATTAAATTCCCTAGGAGATCTTTTATCCTCTCCTACCTCCTCATTCCTTCTATAAATATTCTTGTAGAGGATGAGAAAATGTTGGTTGCTGAAATTTGAAATATACTTGAGCTTGAGACTTCTACTTGTAAATAGTGTTCACTGGCTCTTGGAGCTCTGCTTGTGATAGATAAGTTAGTCTGGGAAGTGTAGATGATTGCTAAACTAAAGCATTGGACTTCAAGCTGTAACTGGTTTGGAGCATCAATACAAGATGATTTATGGGATCCTGGTCTATGTCGATGGTGATGTTATTTCTTATTATGAATTGTTATTTTACTTTTGTTTTCACTTTGTTCATCTTCTCTTATAAAGAACAGCATGCATAGAGTTAGGACCTACTGTATATCAGTACCCTTCTCTGACTGAAAATCTTTATCTGTATGTTTTCTTCCAAATTGTGTTATTTAGGAATGATTTAATTCAGTTTAAGCAGTAGGAATGCTGGCATTCCCTCGTCCTCCTGTCTTAGCTAAATATTGTTCTTGAATGTTATTTTCATTTCATGTCAAGTAGAGATGAACTAAGGAAGATATGGTGTGCCCTGGTCCTAGTTTTATCCCAAAAGACTGTCTGAAAGTTTCCCTTGGAATGTGTTAAAAGCTGGCTAGTTTCGAAGTACTTACCAGATCTTAGACCATTCTTTGTTATCTTTGTGTTTGTCTTGAAAGTTACCAAGTAAAGCAGAGCTAGGAGAGGATTTGTGGTGAGCCCGGCCCGCCAGTTTCTACTCCAATAGTTGCCTTCAAGTTCCCCCCCTGTTTTTAAGTGTTTTCTATTGAAAGTGTATCAAAGGCTGGCTAGTTTCGAAGTACTTACCAGATCCTGGATTGCTTTTATGTCTTTCTTAAGTGTTTGTCAAAGGCTGGCTAGTTTCAAAGTACTTACCAGATCCTGGGCTACTCTTTGTTCTTCATTTGTTTAAATTCCCCTTCTTGTTGTACCATTTCATTCCATAAATCAAACTTTAGAGAGATCCTTAGACATAGATGACTTGCCCCATGGACCACTCTTGCCTCTTGTTGTTTCAATTAAACCCTATTATGACTCCATAGCCCAATGGACTAAAACCTGCAATTATCTATCTTTTTGGCCAAATCTTGTTCTGATTGCTTGCAACTTCTCACCTTTGAAACTCTTTGCATTTAGGACTTTCCACCTCAAATAATAATCATGCTCAACCATCCAAAAAAAAACAAAACCCTTGGCCTTCATAACTAGCCTAACATCATTACCATAAACTTTCAAAGACAAATCCATCTTTGCAACTTATTGGAGAGATCCCTCTCCGGATTCAGGAGGGCTAGATCCTAGAATCCCAAAGTGGTTGAAATGATGTTCTCCCTGTGGTCGGACTTTTGCCAATCTTGCTAACTATAGGGAGCTAACATGATGTTGTGAGGGCTACCAATATCCTCATCAAACTGTTTCATTTCTTCATCGTTGCCCTCTTCACTGTTTTGCTCTTCTTCATGGTATTCTTCTTCATCAATGTGTTGCCTTCCCTCACTGTGTTCTTCTTCCTTATCATGCTGCTCTTCATCATTAATGCTGCTCTTCCTCACTATGCTCTTCTTCTTGTTCAATCATGGGATATTTTAGCTTCTTAGGAATTGGCTTACTAGAAGAAGGAGAAAGATGTTGAGTGGAAGGTGAAGGATATGCATGGGATGAAGAAACAGTGGCGAAATCAGGATGTGCAATGAAAGTGTCCCAAGATATTCCATTCTTCTCAAGTTGATGAAGAATGAAAATCTTGATAAGGGAATGATGGAAAAGGCAAGTTGGCTGCTGAGAGCGAGGTCTCTTTTGAACAGTGGAAGCCATATTTTCAATACTTCTATGGAGGAAAAAGGGGAGGTTTAACAATTGGGCTCTTGTGAAGTGCATGAGCAATTGGACATGGTAAGCATAGACCCGGGAAAACCTTCCCTCGCATGTGAAATATTTCATAATTATCTTCATGAGGGGAGCATAGCTGGTCAACAAATATGAAAAAGGAAAGATGGATGGGAATGCATCCTGATGCTCTGGCTTCAAAAAGGGTTTGTATTGATCTGAGTCTAGGTAGCTCTGCTTAAACCATTTTTTCCGACATATGGGATTTTGGTAGCTCTAGAAATGGATCTAGGAGAAAACTTGAAATCTAAGCCTGCCAGCTGAAAATGTTTCCCTTGCAGTCTTAAAGCACATAGATGTGTCAAGGGAAGGTAAATTTTCACCTCCTGAACCCTTTGACAAAACTCTAAGCATCCAACTTCATGAAAGTTAAACAGAACTGAAGGATGGACATTTACTTCCTCAGTTGAAAAAGGTTCATACCTCTTGTGAGGGCCACTTCTGCTGTCTTTCCTGGGAGGCATTTTGCTTTGGATACTCTTTACTGTTTGACCAAGACAAGATGTTTCAAATGGTCTTTGAAATGGTTTCCCAACACCACACCTTGTCCTCCTTGTAAGTCACTGTGCTTCTTTGATGCTGACAAACAAATATTTGTCAAATGATAACCAAAAACACTTTATCACTGTGCTTGGGAAAAGATCTTGAAAAGATGTGTTTGTGGTTCTTTGTTAAAAAAGGGTTTCTTGTGTTTTGGCACACAAAATCTTCCCCTCAAGCACTGCCCTTTGCAAAGTAAACAAGACACCTTTCAACTGACTTGAAAACCTTGAAAACAGACTCTGCCTTTTCTGAATTCTGGGGGCTGCACAAATTTCACTATCTCACAACATAGAAAGGAACTCTTTATATTGACCAGGCCTTCATCCCTTTTTCCACTGTCTAGATGATCAAAAAATGTTTTGAGACCTCTACAACCATCTGTTTATCTGTCTAGCAACTGTGTATAGTTTTAGCTTTTTAATAACACAAGAAGAGCTTTCAAATTGGCCTAACAAACCTCCCTTTTTATTCATTGTTTTATCTTTTACTATCCATGACAAAGAGAGACCTTTCTCAATTTTGGCAAACCACCTATCTCTTTTAATTACTGTGTTTGAGCAAAAGACTTAAACAAGGTATGTTTGTGGTTTTTGTTTGAAGAGGAATCTCCCTTTGTTTTGGCACAAACCCCTTTCCCTTCAAAACCTGCTCCTTTGTTATCACTGTTTTTGAAAGGCAATTAGGGCTCTTTAAGACTGATAAAACACCTCCCTCTCTTACTGTATTGATCTTTGACACCCACAGCAACAAAAAACTTCTTTGATTTGGCAGACAAGGTTTGTTCTTTGTTAACACTTTTAGGACACCCCTTCACATTGATTTGAGAACCTCTTTAAACTAACTCTGTATTCCTTATTGCAACTATGGGTGTTTTAGTTATTTTATGGCAAAAGAACACCCTTCAAGATGGTATATAGTCTTCTCTTTCACAGCAAGGAAAACACCCCCTTTAACCTCAAAAATTATCAAGGAGCTGAGAAATACCTTGGAGATAGCTTCGTGGACTTGGTTGATCGTTGAGGCAGCCTTTAAAAATGTTTTTGGAAGCCTGGAGGATGAGCGACACGTTTGCAACCGAGAGCACCGTGCAGAAAGAAGCTTTCGAGAGTTGTTCGGGCACTGGTGAATGAACGCACAGGCGCGCCGCGCACACCTACAAGCGCGCCACGCAGGCCTTGAGCTCAAAAAACTTGAAGAAATTCTTGAAATCGCTTTGTTTCTTCAGTGAGCAGGCAAGAAGAGTATTCTTAGTGTTTTAAAAATGCTCGTGGGGCCTTTTAAACGGTCTCCTCCCTCTTTTAAATTGAAAAAAAACTTTAATGCTTTGGTAGTAAGCTTTGGAGGGTTTAGATGTTTTTTGAAAAGGTTTATGTCATGTCAAAACATAAATCACTGTTTTTATTATTTCATCACCTTTAAAACATCATAAAAGACCCATACTCGATCAAGACTTATAACAACAATGTTGTGGCCAACTTCTTTTGAAGACACCATAGACATGACCTTTTCTGAAGTAAAGAAACCTCCTTAAAAGCAAGATCTTTTTCACTGTTTCTTCATTAAGGAAATAACCCTGTCACTGTCTGTCCATTTCTGTCCTTTAACAGGAACACTGCTCAGGAGCCATATCAAAGACTGCTAATGCATCCTCTGCCTATCTCTTGGAAGGAGATGATTTACAATTCTAGAAATTACTTTGACAATTTCAACTCTCTTGGTGTTTGATGACTTGTTATGCCCATTGTTGAAATTGGTCAAACACTGTTAGACATCTTTTAACATTTCACTTTGACTATGGATGAACCTTTAATTGTACTTGCCAAGGCTTGAATTATATCTGTTTATCAAAGAGAAGGATTTTTAAAGACCTTCAATGCAATCATATACAACAGCAGAGTTTGTTCATATGAACATAAAGAGGTCTTGTTTATGACTGTGGTATGCCTTGTTTCTTTGAATGTTGTCTTGAATTTGAGACATTTTGTCATACCCTTCCTGTCATTTTGATGAGCTTGTTCCAAGTTTAGGACATTTTAACCTCAGATTGCCTTTGGAGAATACCTTTATGGATATGAAAAACAAAGCTTCTTGAACATCATAGTATCACTGCTTGTCCTATGTTTAACACCAGTTTTCTACTCATAAACCTTCAATTGCTTCCCACTGAATTTAAATTCTATCTTTTAAACATTGAACCCCTCTAAACACCCCTTGAAACACTACTGCTGTATCAGTGGTTTCATCCTTTGTAGGAATTGATGTAAACAAGTTTTTTAGGCCATTTGATACACTGTTAGTCTTGTGCTCTTTTAATGAGGCTATACCTCTGTTCCTGACCCTCTGATTTTTAAATGAAGGAGGCCCTTAATATTTCCAAACCATCTTCTCTTTAGACTGGAGGAGGTTTAACATAGTCACCCAACCATCTGCTCATGTTTGGAGGAGGTTAACATAGTCACCCAACCATTTCATCCCTTTTTCAAGCTGTGTCATCTTTCCTTGTAATGCATATCTCTGCTTGGTATATCACAATAAGTAATAAAGTGAAAATTTGACAATATGCCATGAGAGGCATGTTCTGAGATATGTATCCTGTTGTTAGAAAACCCTTGTGAATATTTTGAAACCAGGAGCAACATGACTTGTATTTGTAGAGTATTTGATTGCTAGTCATTATTTACTAACCTTTCTTGACTGTGTGTGCAGAGGTTTATTGAATTTCCTCTCTGACTAGCATTCTTATCCCAGGCTCAAGACAACATAAGAAGCAGCTATCTTCTCATGTTTAGTTTGATAATGTCTTATGGAATATTTGTACATCTCTGCTTCTGAAAGAGACACTAAAACACTGTAGATCAACATTATATCAGCTTTTCTTTTGAAACATGTACTGCTGAGACATCAAGACCTTTTAGTGGCGCGACCTATGGGTGTATCAAGCTTTGTTTTTTGTAGATTAAGCGCCAATTCAGGGTTCGCTGGTATTGAACAAAAGATTTTGGCTCAGAATGTTTTGCCAAGGAAGGGATTTCCTAAAGCACCACTACCTAACTTAGGGGAGATTTTTGACAGATTTTGAGTATTCTCTTTGGTATGACTAGATCTTAAGATGACATATGATCAGAGGTAGGGTGGCTGACTTTTTATCAACAGTTGGTTAATGAATGACCTGGGGATGAGGGTAAATGACAACAGATGACTTTAGCTTATGACAGCTGATGGACAAGATTATATGACTGAAATTAGATAGGACTTGACAACTAGGTTTTTTCTCATCATAGGCTGACTGAAAAAAGGTAGGAGGACAAAAATGTTTAGGGGTGTTTTCTAGATGACAGATTTGACAAATTGGAGTCGACTTCTCAAAAAAACAGCTTTAAAAAACTAGTTATCATCAACGAGTGAAAATCTTTTGATGACTAACATGTGAGTATTGTTACTTCCTTATAACAACTTAACTAGATTTCATTTTTGTATTTTTTAAGTTGTTTTACAAAAATCATCATTGAATGTCTTCAAACGGGTGCTAACATACAAAGAAGAACCATCAGATGAATTGATTGAAATTGGGTTAAATATGGGTTGTGAGTATATGTTGGCATATCAGAATTTAATTGTGGAATTTGTAAGCATCTATCGATCTTGTTTTACTTAGCTTCGTCTATAATTAATAGAACAAAAACATCTTTTATATTAAATATATGATTTGTTATGGGGTATAAAACTTGCAGGAAACAAAGTATGGAACTGCGCCAACAAATGAAATTTTGAAAGATGGCATGGTACATGGTTTTGAAAGAACGTGTATAGTTTATGAGTCAATTGTTGCTATGGTACGTCATTTTTCTTTTCGATTTACATTGATGTATATTATTTAATATTGGAATTTTCATTATTCTCACCAATGTATATACACTCATTTCAGTTTATTTTTATGTTTATAGATGGAAAGTGAAGAAGGAGAAAACAATAAACGTCGTGAACAAAACATTCCTGAAAATAACCCAAGTCATGGAAGTAGCTCTAGCAGTGACAACAGTTCAAGCGAAGAATGATGATCACTATGTTTGGATATCAAAGCAAGGCGTTTTATTTTTTGAAATATATATGTCTGTGAAATTAGAAATTTTGTTTAATGTAATGGACATAGTGTCCCAATTGAAAGACAAAGCGATACCAATAACTGTCCCATTTTGTATGATAAAGATTGTCTTATATATATATATATATATAATCATAAAATATGTTTTAATTTATTCTATTGCGTTCTCCATTGTCGTTGTTGCGTTCTCCATTTCCGTTCTCAAATGCATTAATAAAAATTTAATTCATATGAATATTGTTATAAGATATATATGTGTCGACTTTTGATGAATAATGAATTTAAAAAACCACAATAATTATGATATGATATAACAAATTAATCCAAACATCACATTCAAATGCATTAATAAAAATTTAATTAATATGAATATTGTTATAAGATGTCTTGACCTTTGATGAATAATGAATTTATAGAAATTATATAACTTATGTGTTATATATCCAAGATTCTCCTGATCACACACTATTTTAACTTCATGCACAATACAGAATCTATTCCACCATTGATCATCACATGCGGAAATTAAATCAATTGCAATGCACACATGAAACCATAAAAATTCACACACATTAACACAATTGTTTAACGGGAAAGCCTGAGTTAAAAACCCCAACAATCTGTATATAATATATGTCATAGAGATCAAGTAAAAATCCTCATACAAAGATGATCATATCAAGCTCTCAGTACAATACAATCACTACACACTAATCAGGCCCGATCTTGCAAATCCATGCACCGATATTTTCCACCTGCTAGCCTGCCTCTACTGCGCAATCCCTGTTGAAGAATGGCTCTGAATGAACTCGAATTTAGGCTAGCCTTGCTCACGCAATCCTCATTGGCATCTCCACTAAGTGTTGGATGCAATCAATGCATCACTATAGTCACAACTGATAGTCACACTTGCTCTTTCACCTACCTCTCCATTGGTCTCCACTGAAACTGCCATGCACTGTAGTTAACTGATGTATTCTTCATTTGATTAATGAGTTATTATTTAGTGAATTAATTAAGTAATTAATTCACACCACTCTCACTAGTGTATCAATCAGTTAGACTAGATACAACTAGCTCAACTGAGTCTAACTAAGTTAAACTAAATACAACTCCACCAACTACTTCTCCAACTCCACCAAACTCTGTCACATGAGTTCTAACTGAAGTCCTCCATGCATTAGCTCCAGTAAACCCTCAGGAATAGCGTAATTCCTTCTGTCAGCTGCTGTGCCACATCTGTGCACTTAACTGAAGTGCTCCAAGAGAATAAGATAATGTTTAGAGTCCAAATATTATTAAGAGCTAATAATATTCGACATATCTATTTTTAGACTGGCAATCTAAAAGTAGATTCCGCCCAATATGTTTAAAAATAGAATTCCATCTATTTTTCCAACTTGACCAACCATCCACAAATAGCATCCTGCAACTCATAGAATATGATCGACATGTCTAAAAATAGACATAGTCTAAAAATAGACTTGCGCCAAAAATAGCCTACGAGCCCACTTAGTGAAGGCGACTCTTTTCACTAAGCTCATCATCTTGTTGAATCTCGCTGAATTTAATCAGAAAAATCACAATAATTGCATTGTACGAGGTTGATGTTTCTAAAAAATACAAAATAAACATCGGTGCATGTGGGCATTGTGCAGGGTGCTTTTGTATCTTTGAAATAAAAACCAGTGCATTTACGACCTATGTGCACCGAAAAAATACCAAAACCAACTAAAAATCTCGGTGCGGTTGTGTGATACTGCGCACCGGTGCTTTTATGTGAGACTACGCACCGGTGAATTTGTACAATGTATGGGCACTGCACAAATACCAATACCAATTATAAATATTGGTTTGTTTTTCTGATATGGCGCACTGGTGCATTTCTATAAGTCTACGTACTGGTGCATTGAGACGACCTATGGGCACCACACAAATCCCAAGACCAATTGGTATGGCCTCGTGCATTGTATCACCAACATTGTGCCCGGTGTTGTTTTATACCTTGACGGCTCGATGCAGGAACCTTTGACAGCCTTGGGGCCACCATCTAGATGGCACGCACCAATGCATTGAAACCTTAGTAGTACACCGATGAAAAGAACATCCGTAATAACCTCCGGACACCCATTTTTTTTAGTTGTGTTGAATTTCCATTAAAATCTCTACCAAAACCTCTGTAGCCATAAATGGATGTTGTAGAAAATGTTTTTTGACAATTTTGGCCAATTTTATAACACTAAAAACCTCCTTTATAGCCTCCACTAGAGGGCCTTTTCCTTGTAGTGCAATTCCATATCAGTGTCATCGATATGTCCAAGATAAATTCCACCCTGAGTTGACATCTGCTATAATACCCTTAAGCCTTCGTTCATGTTTTCCACCCCTAAAAAAACTCTTAATCATCAATGTTATGTCTCAAATATTTATACATGTTTCGTTTCAATGATGGGAGATGCATTAAGTCTCTCTTATGATGGGTCGCTTCCTATTCAAATCAACACATGATCTAGGAAGTTGAATTAGAAACTCCTTTTAGTGCCTCGTAGCTTGCATACCTCAATGTCAATTTTCTTCTCTTTCGGTGATAAGTTCTCATCATTGGTGACCGAAATATTTTATGTGGTGTTTGACTTCAGCTGATTTATTCGCACCACATAGATAGTACTGTAGTACCTTCAGGGAAATTATCATTATCAGTGATTCCTATTGCATATGTTAATGGCTTACATCATTGGATAATAATCATATGGTGTCTACCATGTTTGACTCCATTAAATTTATTCACATGGTTAGATTCATACTATCTAGTGACGAGGTAGAGGAACCCAGATCTACTTTCATCCATCCAGGATGCAATTTTAGGATTCATACATGATTGAAAAGTATGATGGATATGATCATACAGAAAGCTATCCAAGCATGGGTCCACAATATGTCATCAGTGGACCTGATTCTGATTATTTTACATGTACATGTAAATTAGCTTACATGTTGAGTATGGGTTTTCCTACATCAAAAATTATATCATGATATTATGTATTGTAATAGATAATTGATGATATTGACTAATATATTATTTATCCAGAATTTTCACATGGTAAAGCACTTCAGTCCTTAGCCACTGCTTCTGACTTTGTACTTTAGGGGGAAATCTGTTAAACGTAATTTCGTAGCATCCAATCAAATGTCCTTGAAACTGGATCAATAAACATCCATTGACATTTTGCATTCATTCCCTGCAAAGCAAAGAGCATCCTCTCTCCAAAAGTTCTAAGAATTATGGGTTAAATATATCAAAACCTTAATTTTTTTCCCCATTGCACTTAGCCTTCATACAAGTTGTGTTTTTGCAAGTTGTACACAGAGAAACTACATTGACCAACGCGTGCTGCCTTCTCTAAAAGAGTGAAGGACCCTAGAATTTGGTAAAAATAAAAAATAATCTTGAATCTTCTCTTGATAGAAGTTTCACGAGTTATACTAAATATTTAATGATGGATTAGATCTTAAACTCATACTCTTGAGGTATTATCTCTTGTCCATTATCACTTATCATAACTCTAATGTGGATCTAAGCCCTAGAATGGTAAATCCCAAACCACCTCTTTTACCCTATAAATTCAATTCCTCCCATAGAGTCTGGGTTGGATTTTTGAGACTCTTAGTTATGCCCTCATGCTACTGCTTTGTGCTTAGGGATACATTATCCATCCATGCACTTGAGTTGTGATTGAAGGCTTTATTTGTAGCAAAGGAAGGAAAAGATAGTTGGGAGATATCTACAAGGTCAATATGTGCAAGGGTTGTATATTTTTCTACATTCATTAATATAAAAAGTTATTTGTTTTCCTATACTTATGTATAATTTATGCATAGTATAAAAATTCCTTCTTGAATCATTGTTTAGAGATGTTAGTATATTCTATTTGTATATTTTGGTTCTCTTTCTTGTTTTAGTTGTTTTTCAGGTTCCAATTTTATCATTTGGAGTTGGATTTAGGGCTTACAAGCAAGGAGAAGAGGGGAGCTTGCATTGGATTCTAGGTAAGTATTTCTTCCATATTCTAAACTTATATAAGGAAAGCATAATCTTTTTAGCTATTTTGTTTCTAGATCAAGCCACTAGATCTAGGGAGTTTGGTTTTTTCCGCATAATGAAATTATCTGTCAAACATGGTGTCATTTCTACATTTTTGAAATATTCACAAATTACAAAAATGGTATGATTTTTTCTTATGCATGGTACATATTTCTCACATGCCTTGCTCAATAAACTTGCATACATGGTTGTTTTCTTATAACTATACAATGTTGAACCCATGAGCATGCACATGCACTTAATATGGGGTCTGGCATGTAGTAAAAATACCAAAAAATAATTAAATTCAAATGGATGAAATGAAAAATCATGAGATTAGGGCCTACTTGGTATAGATAGCTTCAAATCCCAACATTGGATGCTCTTGTAATCTACAATTGAAGTTTTGAGGAAAATTATATTTTCAACATCATAGTAAAAATTGCATTAGTAGAATGGTAAAGGTGAATTCTTATTCACATGTTTAACCCATTTTTGCTCTAATTTTTTACCTGAAAACAATTTTCAGCCCTTTAATTCACGTATATTTAGAGTTTTATGTGGTCCATAATTTCCTTTAATATTTGGACAAGGTATTTTTATACTTTCAACACTTAATTGATAATGTTTTAGCATTTATATGCATCAACTTCAATTATTTTTTGAGGTAAATGTTCCAACTTCAACATATAGTAATAGTTTATTGCCTTGTATTGTGCATTACTAACCTTATTGTTGTTGACATTATGACCTAGGGTATAAATCGTCAAGTTATGGTGTTAGAAATCCATATTTTATGCAAATCCACAACTTGCTCAATAATGCATGCTCATCATGGGCCACTTTAGTTAGTTCCTCTTTTGCCATTTGATGCCCATGTTGAAATTTTATTATAGGCCTATTAGGACCACTATCCCTACCATGACTTTGATTTTGAAACCATATGATTCTTATTGCATTTTTATAACTATTTGTTAATGAGCTCCCATTTTCTTATTGATATTTACTTGAAATTCCAAATTCCGCATTGCAATTTTCTTTTGTGTGCTCACTGTCACTGCATTCACTTTTGTTACTCGCAATTTTAATTAGTTTCTTATGCCTTTCAACACCTATATATAGAGAACACACACTTATGAGTGTACACAACTTTCTTGGTACATTTTGTGGCTTTATTTTTCATAGATATATTTTGTGCACTTGGAATGTAGTTGCACAACTTGAGACATTGATCTCCTTGACTATATTTTGGCATTATTTAAATATTTTAAAGCTCTATATAACATGAAAAAAAGGAAAAATAAACATAGAAAAGAAAAATGGGGGGGAAGAGCTTAGATTTATATGATTAAATTATTTAGGTGGAAACCATTAGTTATTGTCACCCTTGAACAAAGCCTATTTTGAGCCAATTTCTTACATTTTGTTTTAGTATAGCCTTAGGACTTGCACCATGATTTTGTCTTTTCACTACTTCAATTAAATATTCGTCCAATCCTTCTGAAACATTCCTCAATACCTTTCTTGTTAATTGTTTCTATTGTTGGTACCTTTTGGCATTAGTTGATGCCTAGATCATCATTATGTTGTGCTAATGTTAAAGGGAAACATTTTACTTGTCTTGAATGTTCCTAAAATACATTGATGATCCAAGTTTGCCTTCTCAGTATCTAGTTGCACTTAGTGGTATTTTATTTAACATTACTATCCATAAAATCAACTCATTTTCCAATTCCCATTTCAAGCCAATTAATGAGGGATGCCTCAATGTCCTACTTCTAATGAATCTCTTTATATAAACTCTAGTTCATTTCTATAGGAACTTCGGGGTTTGCAACCACCAGTGCTAATTTCCCTCATGTTAACAACCTATATGCATCATTGACCATTGATCATTTGATTTTTGAAGTGTTCCACTTCAACATATCTATTCATACATGCTAGAACTTACCAAGTACCTTGATTCTCATTCTCATTAATAGTGGGTGGCCTTACATTTATTAATGGTAAGAATTAATGACTCATGATCAAAAGGTTTCTCCCATGTTTGACTTTAGATCATTTATTCACATGTAGATGAATTTTAACTATGTCAATTTTCGTTTGAAGAATTCGGGTAGCGGTGGAATCCCTCTTCTTCTCACCTGAGTTTATTATAATATAGTACACTCCCTCATAGGTACCTTGGAGAACCAATTTACACCTTTCGAATTTCCAATATTTATCCTAATATACATTGAGATTTAGATCCACTTTGTATCTACTTGTGGCTATGATCTTGTTTTGACATATATTTGAAAAGTATTCTTCTATGTTCATCATTTCATACCTTATGCACTTAATGGTTTCTCAATGTTATTGAATATTGGTAGCCATTTTTGTTCCACTTGATAATGGTATGTCCACATTGGGAATAATTTTTCATATCATACTTTGGTATTTTCTTATAGGTACCTTTCAAATCCTTACTTTATTAGATGCCTCTTGGGATAATTTGTCAACATCCTCTCAATTTTATATTGTATTTCGACCATTGGCTTTCCTTCTAACCTCACACATCAGGAAACATCTACTATACTTATGTTTGGTCACCCCTGGTCAAATCTGATGAAGCAAGCCACTTACACCTTTTATTCAAAATCGACAAAACATCTCCAAGTTTGTTTTAGTCCTTTCTTACATTCTCATGGGTTTTCGTAGTTCTAAGTCATGATCTTGTGGGTTATCTTAGTAAAATTCGCAACCAAGTCATGACTCTTCTATACTAAACCCACAAGCACTGATTGAGTACCCTAAAAATGTAAAAAATGTACATAATGCATACGATCTAAGTAGATATTATACATGCCTTACACTTTTATTCCATGCATTTCATTCTTCTTGAATGATATCAACTCCCTTCTCATGTAAATTTGAGGTGATAGGTTGAGGAAATGACACAACAAGCGAAGGCAATTTTAATTTAGAGAAATTTAAAGCTTTTAGCTAATCTCAGATTACCCCATTTTTCTCTTTGTTTCAGTAGAACTGCCCTTTAGTTCTCCAAGCAACAATCAAGTTTGTGTCGAGGTTATTTTCCCACCCTTTATTTCGGACTCAACCAAAGTAGCATTATGGTTACATTGATGGAGATATAAGTATGTGTGGCTAAGGATGAGAGGATCCAAGCTTTGGTGAACGAGGTGTTGAATCAACATTCGAGCACATACTTGTTGTTACTTTTTTTATTAATATTATGGATCTATTTTAACCTTACAACCCCGTGCCTGAATTCTTATTCCTTATTAGGAACAATAATGTGGAAATGAGAAGGATTGTAGTTATCTGATCCATGTGCATATTAACCAAGTTTTTTTTGACAAGATCAGACAAACCAAATCACATGTTAAAGGAATAAAAAAAGAAAATTAAATAGAAATTTATGTCTATCTCCCTTATTATATTTCAAGATATACATCTAGAAAATAATGTCACTTTGATATGTCTTACTCTCCTCAATAAACAACAACTCAACATCACTCATTAAATGTATGCTTTATTATTATATATATAATTCAAATACACAAGTCATCTCCATACATAAACGAACTCAACATCACTCATTAAATATATGCTTTAGTATTCATGATGTCTTTTCATGAAGTAACCAAGAATTTTTGCTACCTAGGTAATTATTTAGATCTCCAACGGTTTTACGGGGACTATGCCAACATTCGATGGAAAAATCCCTGAATCTCACATTCAATTTGGAGAGTACGATTGGAAGAATAGAGGATCCATATATGTTACGTATTCAATACGTATTAATCCACCCACCATTGTTGAAGCCATTCGCATTGTCTTTGTCTTTGAGTAGTCCATGTTGCTCCAAACTTGACCCTTGTATAATGAACTTCTTATTTTCCATCTACAGTCATGATATCCCTCCATAAATTTTTGTAGTCAGTAAAGTTATAAATGGTATCTAGAAATATAATAGATGGATCACCCTGCGGCCACATTTCAGGCATATCATACCATTTTGGCCACCTAGTCCTGTTTATGGAAAAGTACTTATGGAAAATATTTCTTTGGTTACTTCCTTCTGTCCAAATCATATTTATATCATGAAAATTTTTACTTAAAGATTATTCAGCCAAATGTGCAAATAACATACTTCTTTGATACACCATATCGTGTATCCATTTACTCCCCTTGGGATAATTTTTTCTCTCTGGTACTAAATGTTGTATGTCTAAATGAGATTGTAAATTTGCATCTAATACCTTTGTATTTCTTAACTGCCATGTGGGTTTCCAGTTTCTGCAGTATTCTTCCCAGTTTGGTTATTCATGAATACTCCTCAAAGTCTCTGTTTACTGGGAAGGATCACATTCTATTACTATTACCATGAGAGTGTCTACCTGAGTTAGGTATTCTCTACTTAAAAAATCAAGCAAGCAATTCTTTTCTCCTTTAATATGTTTGACTTCGAAGTAGACATTTTAAAATAGAGCCTACCACCTTACAAACTTAGCTTCACTTGGTTTCTTTCTGTCTTTGTTAAGGACCTTTTTTAGTGTAGAAGCATCAATCCTTAAAATAAACTTTTTATGAATTAGGTGGATATCAAATTTGTCAATGCAATTCCACGCTGCTTTGATTTCTTTCTCTATAGTATAATAGTTCTTCTCAGATGGGCTCCGAGTTCTTGAGACAAACTAGACAATTTTCTCTTCTCCTTCCTTCTTCTGCTTTAGTATTCCTCCCCATTCTATGTCGCTGGCATCTATTTCAACAATTTTAAAAGAATATTCATCAGCAATATGAAGAATAGGGAGAGTTTTTACCTTACTTTTAATTCTTTTAATTGCTTCTGTATGTGTAGGAGACCATGGTTGTGGATGTTTCTATAGTCTTTGGTTGAGTAATATCTTGTCCTTGGCACAATAATTATAAAAACTGCTTACATAATTTAGACAACCCAAAAATCTCTGTAATTGTGTTTTGTCAGTAATGACATCTAGGAATTTTTCAGAAAATTCGAAAGCATGCTTTTGTAGAGTGATTTGTCCATATTTGATTGTGTGTCCCAAAAATTTGATACTTGTTTGAAAGAGTTCAATATTTTTCTTACTGAGCACCAGGCCATTGTTGGAAATATTGTCATGATGGCAAAGGAGAAGAAAGGAGCTACACTTGAACTATCACAAAGAATAACTAGCAATAAGGCAAAGGAGACAGACAAGGATCAGAGGTAGCAAGGGTAGCAAAAAGAGGCAGCTCAGACACCAGGAAGAAGCAGAGACAGAGTAGTGAGGTAGAATGGCCATCGAATTGAAGATCTGGCCAAACAAGAAGTTTGTAAGTGAATGCTTTTGGGGTTGATTTCATATATGAATGAAGGAATTATTCCTGAATGTATGTTTTGATTGACTTAAATTCTATGTGAATATGCTTGGTTTCGATAAGCAAATATGAGGTAACTCTGTAATAGGATTTTGAGATCATGCTATGCATATAGTTGGGAATAGTTGAAATTGTTAAAGATTGCAGTTATCGACCACTGCAAGGGTTGATGACACAGGGTCGAAATTGAGGTGCCACTGTAGAACTCGACATTTGAATATATCGGAATTTCATTGGGTTTTTGCTACAGTTGCAACGATGAAGTGGTTTCATGAAATCGAATGGAATTCAATCAGGAAGAAGAACGTAGTTTCATAAGCGCAGAATTAAAATCTATGATGACAAGGTAATTCGGAGAACCCGTGATGAAGGGTTATAGTGCAGAGATGTCGAATTGAAGGGTGCACATTGCATAGAGGAGCGATGATTGTGGATTACAAGCATGGAGGTAAGGCAACATTGTGAATTAAGCGCTGTAGTTGAATGGAGTGTTTAATTCGCTTGATGAATTGACCGATGTTGAAATTGTCTGGAGGAATCTATTGAATGAAGCCAAGGAAGGACTTCATGTATGCCATTCAGATATATATAAGGGAATTACAATTGCGTGAGGTTACAAGGAACCAGGCCATCAGAGATTGGATAGAGTGCAATTGTAACGCAATTCAGAAAATGGAAGTAAATGTGAGTTAATGAAACAAAGTTAAAGGAAGGCAGAATTATGAATTGAAACAGAACCTTGAACAAGCAGGCAGACAGAACCGTGAGTAGCAACGCGGTTTTGAAGAAACCAACGAGTGGTCTCGCGCAACTTTTAAAATGGTAAGTGGAATTTCTAAAATGAACTCGATATCATCCGTTGATGGACACGTGTAAAAAGTGGTAAGGCTAATACCACTTTTATCACGTAATTTCTGAGAATCAACTTTCGTGCGGTTAATTTGCGCGATATCCATCGAATGTGCACCCAAAGTATTGTTGGAGCGCGAAAGCAGATTGACCATCGGATCTCAAGCGAAGTCGCATGGATGTTAATGCAAGGTAAGTGTTATGATATGTGGTGGGCCCGAAACGACAATTGTTGGCAATTGAGTTTTAATCCAAAGTCGAACTTTGGTGTCAATGAAATGTGAGTGGTGGCTCCATATCTGTTAAGCACTTTGTGGAAATTCGGCGAGTCCATTTAATAAAATGGATTTTATATTTTGGTATGAAATGAGTGGGGATGATGTTTGTTAATTGAATTAATATATGTTGCGGAACCATATTACAATTTGGGTTTTTAATCCAAAGTCCAAATACATTCAAAGTTCTATAAAGTGAAAACCGAAGTTCATTACTTTGGGTTTATATGTTTTATTCAAATATTAATTCGAATGCACATGAGGTGTATCAAGGCAATAGTTTTGACCTTTGAGTTGTAAATATCAATTTGAGGACCATCAGATGGGTTTTAGATTATGGTTTTATAATCATAGATCTGATTGAAATTTATAAGCTTCCGCATATAGATGAGGATTCTGGGTTGGAGAAATCTTCCTTGAAGATTTAACATAAAAGCTTTCGCACTATTATTGTGACATTGCCCAGATTTAAAATTATTTGGGGCTAAACTTGTAAAGCAGTTATATATGCAGCAGATACACAATTGCAGTGAACAGAGATTTGCATAACTGAATGAGTGAAGCACAAGATCATTCAGGGATCTTGCAAGTAAAATAATTTTAAATCTGATTTGAAATTTATGATTGCAGAATTATGGTTGCAGAAAAGTGAAGATAAAGTTTCTGAAAAGTAGATTTTGGCTATAGTTGGAACCATGAAGGTTGAAGAAAGATGCCAGATCTAGAACATAATTTGGGAAATGCATTCTACATGCATAGAAAGCAGGAGATTATGCAGAACTATTACACTACAGCAGCAGAAAAGACAAACACACAATGAGCCAAGAACTGAAAGGGTTGAATGAGATATATCTGTTGCAAATGTAAATGTAAATGTTTTAATTAATTTTCTATTGTTTGTGATGCAAAGGAAAGTCTCCGTAGGCAAACAAAACTCCAATGTAAAACTGAAATATTTACATATAACTATATTCTTTTGAACAAGATGAAAAAGAAATGAGAAGGTGGAAGGAAAAGAGTCATGGTTGTTCATTTTGAATTCCCTGTGGAATGCAAACAGTTATGAGGTGATATCCATAAATAATGTTACCAACATATGCATAGAGAGGTTAGAGAATGGAGAAATGAGGCAGAGAGGGTAAGAATAAGGAGGAGCAGATAGAGAATTTGTGAAGATTCAGAGATGATATAAGGCAGATATGAAGGTTGGTGGACAGCAGTGAAGAAGGAACAGAACAGAGCTAATATCTAGGTAAATCAGCATGTGTTTTTTTTTAAAGAGTGAGGTTTAAAGAGTGAGGAAGTGGGTGCTTCCATATCAAGTTGTAGCTTGATAGATGTCAGTTGTAGCTGGCTGAGGTAGGAGTCTCTTGTAGGTTGTAGCCTGCAGAAAATAAATGGTTGTTGGAGCTTCCTTGCAAGTTGTAGCTTGCAGAATTGAGGTTGTAGCCTCTTGTAGGTAGGAGCCTACAGAAAATCAGTGGTGAGAGGGAGTTGGAGCTTGCCTTGGCATCACAGCAATAATAAGATGTGGTTTTCTCCCTTATGGGTTTCCACATATATGTGTTGTCTATATGCATAATGATTATGTGTTGATACTCTATGCCCCTGCTTGCTACTTATTAAGTTTGTTGTTCCATTGTATATTAAGTTGATCATGAAATGAAGGTATAACTAAGTTTAAAGGAAAGTTTAAAAAGTCCATGAATGTGTTAAACTGATTCACCCCCCCTCTCAGTTTAACTAAGGGTTCAACAATTGGTATAAGAGAGGGTTCCTTTGGTGTAAGCCTTATAGCTTGAAGGAGATCCGGTTGAGTCATGGACTATCAAAATGTACCCGTGCTAAATACAACAAACTTTCCTGAATGGATAGATAAGGTTAAAACAGATTTAATGGCTTATGAACCTAAGGTATGGAAGCTTGTATGTGATGGTTATTGCACAGACTCTACCTCTTTGCAAGAACAACAGTGGAATGCCAAGGCAAAATGTGTGATATATAACAGTATTCATAACAAGGATCTTGATTTAATAATGGATCTAACCTCTGCAAAATAAATCTGGGATAGATTGCATTTCATGCATGAAGTAGACACTAGGGGTTGCATTGTCAAGAAGGAGAAGAGAATCAAGAAGAAGAAAAATTCATGTCAAAAGGAAAATGTTCAATCAAATGAGGTACCTGCTAGTGTGAATGGAAGCAAGTTCCATGAAGAAATTATAGTGAAAGAACAAACCAAACTTGACATTGCCTTGACTGAAATAGGAAGATTGAATAATGAAAACAAAGACCTGAAGAAATTGGTGCAAATATGTGATGAGAAAGAATACGAAGACAAGAAAGAAATTGTTGGCCTAAAGACAAAACTTGAAGAAGCAAGGAAAGTAGAAGACACTTTACTAAAGAAAATAAAGGATAAAATTCAGAAGCAAGAGAAATTCGAAGAAGTAGTAGTGTGCCTGAGAAATAAATTAGAAAAATCCCAAAGAGAATTATTAATGAATACTCCTCAAATGACAAGCTCTGAACAGTTGGACAAGATTCTAAATGCTCAAAGGTCTCCTCTCATAAAGGCCAGGATAGGATATGAAGGAGAAACCAGTAAGTCCAAGGTAGAAGATAACAAGAATATCATTTTTGTAAACGTTGTAAAGGATAATGAAGCAACTCAAAATATTCCTACAGAAGTAGAAGCCAGCAAGAACATGATTTGCAATGAAGTAAACAGAAACAAGCATCAACCTCAAATGACAAAGAACGAAATGAAGAAACAGTCTGCTAAAAAAGGCTCATACACTCTTGAATATGAATTGAATAAATTCGGAAGCTGTCAAAGGAGGTTCTTTCCTCCTATGAGAAGTATCACTTGTTTTTCCTGCCACAAACCAGGACATATTGCAGCATATTGTAAGACAAAGCAAATCCAGTCCAACCAACAAAGGATGCAGAAAATGAAAAGACTGCCTCAAGCAAACAAATGGAGAGGACAACCTTTCACCAGTACACTAATCGATTCCATGGCTACTATTTTTCATGCAATGAATTTGGACATAAATCTGTTGAATGTAAATTGTGTTCAAAAAGGGGAACAAAATATTATACATCAGCTCAAACGTACCTTGGTAAAATAAGATGTTATGTATGCCTCAAGCTTGGTCACAAAGCACAATACTGTAAACTACCATATACATTAAAGAACTCTAGACAGATGATGGAATCCAATCCAATCCGACAAAACTGTGAATCAAAAAGAAGTGCAGACATTATGAAGAACCCTAATAAAGTTTGGAAGGAAAAGAGAAAGGGGGAGCCTGTTAACTCAATAACATAATGAATCCATCACAGTCTCAGGGGGAGTTGCTCTAAGAAGAAACATCCCAGGGGGAGAGCAGTCCATAAATAGTCCCCATGAAAGTAGTCTAAGAAGAGCTCCTTGGAATGAGAACAGCTATAAGATCAGGAAGGGAAAGGACAATTCCTCTAACAGAGAACTATAGAGGAAGAAGAATACCTGAAGCGCACAATAGCCAACAGGTTGATGGAAGAAGAGAAGGCAACAAGCAGCCATGATGGTAGAGGGAACATCAGCCATGAACATGTAAGCTAAGAAGACATCAACACATTAAGTGATGAATGGTTAAAATCACAAAAATTATGTTTCGAGCTACAGAACTGTAAAGACCCATAAAGGATGATGACATGGTGCATCATACTGCTAGAATTTACAGTGAATCCCATTAAGAAGGATGAGTAAGAGAAGTGCCTATCATCATTATATCATTACATCATTCATCTAAGAAAAGTCCCCTTGGAGGAATGCAGTTAAGTGAGTGATAAATCTCTAAGTGATCTGCCCATGAAGATTCCTAGTATAGAAATTGAAGATGTCTTTCCGAAGATCATTATGTTAGAACAGTTGAATTGAATATAAAGCAACAATGATTCTGGAGCAGTCCTGGAAAAGAACATGCAATGGCATTCCTTTGAACAGAATGACAGAATAAGAAAAATGGTTAATGATGCCAAGATCAAATTCAGTATATTGATGATTGTTGGTGTGAACAGTGGAAAGCTCAATAGTAGAAACTATGAAGGTTGTCTTAACTATGGGTTCATGTGAGATTTGAAGTGAAATCTCTGCATGGTTTATCAAAGTAGTATCAATTGGTATTTGGTACAAGCAACATGCCTATCAACAGAATACCAAGTGTTATCAGTGGAGCTGCGGTATGGTATAGGTCCTCAGGATCAAAGGATTATGGCAAGAGTACATCAAGATAGTATCCCAACATTATCTACATTATTAAAGCATAAAAGGGTCAATGAAAGGGCAAGAGGATCATTATCTTGCTTACACTTGAAGTAGTATATTAAGCATTGAAGCAATATCTATTTCTAGATATAACTGCATGCCTTCCTCAAGTCAGTACATATATATCTTCAAGGCCTCTTTCTTAAGATCATTCATAAAACTGTGTGAAGTCTGTTGGCTGAGATATCAATTAAACAACTTGAAGATGTTTTTTGTTGAAAATCATCATGACAGAATAGTTAAAGTATCTGAAGCATGAAGGACTAGTTGTGATTACCATTTGAAGCTCAAAAGTCTTTTATTAATTCATCTAAATCCTACTTCAGCATAAAGGATTTGCTAGTAATTCACCTTTAAAGAGAGATTGATCATTGACATACATACCCCCTTATGTCATAAATAAAATTGCATGGTTGATAAGTGAGACTGACCAATACATTGAATGTATCTAGCCTCATGGGTTTGTTTTGAAAGTACATTGTACAAGCAGTAAAGTCATTTGGTATCTTAGTGAAAGATATCGTCTAATCTCACAATAAGTTGTAAGCTCTGGGTTGATTCATTGTTCACATCAGTAACAAGGACCTTTCAGCGATTAAGTGTAATATTCTTGTCAGCATCCTAGCTCATATCACCACCAACAGGCAGGAAAGGTGAACCACAACTATAAAAGATATATTGGCATCATCATAATTGAACAGATGTTGTACTGCAAATGTGTATTGCAGAAGAAGACATATTCCATCTACAATCTTCCTCAACAAATATGTATTTTTGATGAAGATCATACTAGAGACTGAAGTATATTTGAAGCATTCTCAGTATTTTAGTTTTGGTCCAATGATGCATCTCTGATTATATAAGTCTGATTATATATGGTTGCTCTATCATCACCTACACTCTATACAAGTGCAAGGAGTCTGTGCTTTTGGATGGTATCAACTTATTGTGTATGTACAAGTTCAATAATTCTCAAAAGTGTTCTCTCAACAACTCGTGTACACCATTCTGGAGCAGCAAGGTATAAAGTCAAAGAAGAAAGGCCTAAACACAACTCAGAGAGAGGAAATGCAAAGATAGAATCCACATTGGGAAATGTGCAACCCTTTGCCATTGATGTCAAAGGGGGAGGAAAAGCAAGAAAAATAAGATAGGCAGAGGAAGACAAAACACACCTTTCAGAATGAAAGGGGGAGGAAGCCCTGAAGGAAGTATTGGAGTATTAGTGGAGTATTGCCATCAATGCCAAAGGGGGAGACTGTTGGAAATATTGTCATTGATGGAAAAGGAGAAGAAATGAGCTGCACCTGAACTATCACAAAGAAGAACCAGCAATAAGGCAAAGGAGACAGACAAGGAGCAAAGGCAGCGAGGGTAGAAAAAAGAGGCAGCTCAGACACTATGAAGAAGCAGAGACAGAGTAGTGAGGTAGAATGGCCATCGAATTGAAGATCTGGCCAAACAAGAAGTTTGTAAGTGAATGATTTTGGGGTTGATTTCATATATGAATGAAGGAATTGTTCCTAAATGTATGTTTTGATTGGCTTAAATTCTGTGTGAATATGCTCGGTTTCGATAAGAAAATATGAGGTAACTCTGTAATAGGATTTTGAGATCATGTTATGCATATAGTTGGGAATAGTTGAAATTATTAAAGATTGTAGTTATCGACCACTGCAAGGGTCGATGACACAGGGTCGAAATTGAGGTGCCACTATAGAACTCAACATTTGAATATATCGGAATTTCATTGGGTTTTCGCTACAGTTGCAACGATGAAGTGGTTTCATGAAATCGAATGGAATTCAATCAGGAAGAAGAACGTAGTTTCATAAGCGCAGAACTAAAATCTATGATGACAAGGTAATTCAGAGAACCCGTGATGAAGGGTTATAATGCAGAGATGTCGAATTGAAGGGTGCACATTGCATAGAGGAGCGATGATTGCGGATTACAAGCATGGATGTAAGGCAGCATTGTGAATTAAGCGTTGTAGTTGAATGGAGTGTTTAATTTGTTTGATGAATTGACCGATGTTGAAATTGTCTAGAGGAATCTGTTGAATGAAGCCAAGGAAGGACTTCATGTATGCCATTCAGATATATATAAGGGAATTACAATTGCGTGAGGATAAAAGGAACCGGGCCATCAGAGATTGGATCGAGTGCAATAGTAACACAATTTAGAAAATGGAAGTAAATGTGAATTAATGAAATAGAGTTAAAGGAAGACGGAATTATGAATTGAAACGGAACCTTGAACAAGCGGGCAGACAGAATCGTGAGCAAAAACGTGGTTTTGAAGAAACCAACGAGTGGTCTCGTGCAACTTTTAAAATGGTAAGTGGAATTTCTATAATGAACACAATATCATCCGTTGATGGACACGTGGAAAAAGTGGTAAGGCTAATACCAATTTTATCGCGTAATTTCTGAGAATTAAGTTTCGTGCAGTTAATTTGCGCGATATCCATCTAATGTGCACCCAAAGTATTGTTGGAGCGCGAAAACATATTGACCATCGGATCTCAAGCGAAGTCACATGGATTTTAATGCAAGGTAAGTGTTATGATATGCGGTGGGCCCGAAACGACAATTGTTGGCAATTGAGTTTTAATCCAAAGTCGAACTTTGGTGTCAATGAAATGTGAGTGGTGGC
Organism: Pinus albicaulis; assembly: GCA_034641835.2. NCBI lineage: Eukaryota > Viridiplantae > Streptophyta > Pinopsida > Pinales > Pinaceae > Pinus > Pinus albicaulis. Next base: position 194,567 of record JAXQQM020070902.1, on the reverse strand, counting down.
TCCATATGTGTTAAGCACTTTGTGGAAATTCGGCGAGTCCATTTAATAAAATGGATTTTAGATTTTGGTATGAAATGAGTGGGGATGAAGTTTGTTAATTGAATTAATATATGTTGCGGAACCATATTACAATTTGGGTTTTTAATCCAAAGTCTAAATACATTCAGAGTTCTATAAAATGAAAGTCGAAGTTCATTACTTTTGGTTTATATGTTTTATTCAAATATTAATTCAAATGTGCATGAGGTGTATCAAGGCAATAGTTTTAACCTTAGAGTTGTAAATATCAATTTGAAGACCATCAGATGGGTTTTAGATTATGGTTTTATAATCATAGATCTGATTGAAATTTATAAGCTTCCGCATATAGATGAGGATTCTGGGTTGGAGAAATATTCCTTGAAGATTTAACATAAAAGCTTCCGCACTATTATTGTGACATTGCCCAGATTTAAAATTATTTGGGGCTAAACTTGTAAAGCAGTTATATATGTAGCAGATACACAATTGCAGTGAACGGAGATTTGCAGAACTGAATGAGTGAAGAACAAGATCATTCAGGGATCTTTCAAGTAAAATAATTTTAAATCTGATTTGAAATTTATGATTGCAGAATTATGGTTGCAGAAAAGTGAAGACAGAGTTTCTGCAAAGTAGATTTTGGCTATAGTTGGACCATGAAGGTTGAAGAAAGCTGCCAGATTTAGAACATAATTTTGGAAATGCATTCTACATGAAGCAGAAAAGAGAGAAAGAAATCTTAAAATGACAATAAAAAAACATACAGGATGAACTTTATGGTTGAATATATGACCGTTGCAAATGTAAATGTTTTAATTAATTTTATATTGTTTGTGATGCAAAGGCAAATCTCCGTAGGCAAACAAAACTCCACTATAAAACTGAAATATGTACATATTACTATATTCTTTTGAACGAGATGAAAAATAAATGAGAAGGTGGAAGGCAAAGAGTCATGGCTGTTCATTTCGAATTCCCTGTGGAATGCAAATAGTTATGAGGTGATCTCCATAAATAATGTTACCAACATATGCATAGAGAGGTTAGAGAATGGAGAAATGAGGCAGAGAGGGTAAGAAGAAGGAGGAGCAGATAGAGAAGCTGTGAAGATTCAGAGATGATATAAGGCAGATATGAAGGCTGGTGGACAGCAGTGAAGAAGGAACAAAACAGAGCTGATATCTAGGTAAATCAGCATGTGTTTTCATGTAAGAGTAAGGAAGTTGGTGCTTCCATATCAAGCCAGCGCAAGATAAGCACGCCGCCAGCTGGCCGGGCTAGGAGCCTCCCCGTAAGTTGTAGCCTCAGCGATGGGGAGTTGAGCTTCCTTTGCAAGCCATGCCCAGACTTACAAGGCTTCCGTAGTTAGGAGCCTACAGAAAATCAAGTGGTGAGAGGGAGTTGGAGTTTACTCTTGCATCACAACAATAAGATGTGGTTTTCTCCTCATGGTTTTCATTTTATATAATATTCATATGCATGATGATTATGGTTATACTCGTATACCGTTTCTCACTTATTAAGTTTGTTGTTCCATTGTATATTAGTTGATCGCGCAAAATGATGACGTGAATGAGTATAAAAGAAAGCTAATAAGAACACATCCGCATTAAATCGTATTCACCTCTCTCTTATCATTCATAACTACCCCTCCCACTTGTCCGACTAATTGAACAACCTTAAATATATTTAGAAGAACAGATTTTTCGAAAAACTAAATACATCATCAATATAGACCAGTAGCCAATCAAAATAAGGTTTAAAGATGGTGTCCATGAATTTTTGGAACTTGGAAGGAGCATGCTTGAGCCCAAAAGGCATCACGTTCCATTCATAGTGCCCTGCTAGGACACTGAAAACTATTTTGAATTTATCTAATTCCTTTATTGCAACTTTCTAGAATCCATATTTCATATCAAATTTAGAAAACACCTTAGCCCCTGATATTCTTGCTATGAGATTTCCCTTATGGGGAATAGGACAAGTGTCATCTACAAGAACAAATTTTAAGGGTTTGTAATTTATAACTAGTATTGGAACTCCCCTTATCTATTCTGAATGTTTATTGACATAAAATCCATAACAATACGAAGGACTGTTGGATTCCCTGATTAACCCTCTTTCTAATAGGATTTCTATTTCTCTTTGACATAGATCTCTATATTCTTTGTTCATTGAGATTGCTCGGCTTTTACATGGTTTTCCCTCATAATATTATTAATATGTAAATTCCACACAATGATGTTTTCTATGCCAAAAGGCATTAGGTTCTTCAGCACAACATTCTCTTTCTATTTGTAATCTCAGGGTTGAGATTCTTTGCTTGATTATAGGATTTTGAAGATAGTCTCCTATTTTCATGGTGGTTTTTAGCTCCTTGAGATCTTCTAATTTATTTTTTTCCTTTTCAATATGTTTCATTGCTTGTACCATAGTAGATACCCTTAATGTGGATATAAAGGGTAAAGTAATTGTTTGTAGCTGACGCTTCAAATTTTGTACAAATATGAAAAAACCAGGCTTACCATTTTTAATATGATTGATCCATGTGGCTCTACAACAACCAAAAATACATTTCCTAAGATACAATCAATAGGAATGTTAGCAACAACAAATTTCAGTTTTATACAATATTCCTTGAAGCAAATAAAAGCCCGAGGAACTTCATATAACAGATCTTTGTTTCCCAACCCAATTACCTATCTAAAATATTTTACCCAATATTTTGTAGGAATTACTTTTGAATTTAAGATATTGACATCTGCTCTTGAGTCAATGAGGGTCTTTAGGGAAAACATCTCACCATTTATACAGATATCTAACATAACATGATGTTGTTGATATTGGATATTCATGACTCACATATCTCTAAAACCAACATAGTCATCTATTTTTCCTTCAAAGATCTCTATATTTGGATTGCTAAAAATTTCTTCGTCTTTAGGTGATTTTCCTTTTTCTATTTCAGAGACTTTGATTTTTAAGGAGGAGATATCCTTCTTGATATTATGAATCTCCTGGCTGATTTCTCCTATTGTTAAGGATCTAGATTTGGATTGTTGTTGGCTTCTTTGAAAGGCTCTTGTATTTATTTCAAAGGAGACATCAACAAATAACGCTTTAGATTATGTTTTTTAAGCAGTCCTGCTATTGCTTTCTTGATTTTTATGCATAGTATTTAGAAAATTTTCAAGTAACTTTTCTTTCATTTCCCCTTCTTCTAGTGCTCTGATATTGGAAAGTAATTTTTTTGAACTTCATCATTTATAGTTTGTGCCATGAGAAATTTTTCTTTTTGTTTCTTTTCAAAAACAAAGACTTCTTCATTAGAGGAAATTTTTGATTCAATATCTGAATCACAATGGTAATCATCTGAATCAACACAATTGCATTGATTCATATGCATATTTAATTCTTCTTCGGAATATTCTGAGGAAGAACTTTCTAAGGATTCTGAGGTAGAGAAGAGTTGTTGTTGTTGTATTTGTTCTTTGTGTGGGAAGCTTGGGTAGTTTTCTAATTTATTGCTCTTAGAACCACATTTGAAACATGTGATTGACACCATGCTTTCGGTTTTACTGCTCTTTTATTCTTTGTTGCTTCAAAAGATTTTTTCTCTTGTTCCATTTAGATTCTTCTGCTTGAGGGCAGTGATTTGAAGTATGTCCTTGTTGGCCATAGAGCTAACAAGTCAGTTTATTCCACTGAACTATTTTTCATGTTTCTAGATGAATATCCTTAGGCTGATAATAATGTGTCTTTGGACCATACTTGTAGTACCCTTTTCTGGGCCCTATCTTTTTCCTTTGTGGATATTCTCTGGATCCTTGTCTTTTTGCTTTCTCGACCTTCTTTATAGCTTTTCTCCTTTTCACTATGGGGTCATCTATGGATAGGCCATATTTTCTACAAATAGATTTGTTGTCTGGAAGACTGGATAATTTTTGCAGTGATTTGTTTACTTTCATGCTTGTACATATTCCTACAAGGACTCTGGTTATAATGCTATAAATTTCTCCCCAAGTGCAAGATTCAAAAGGCATTTGGAAAGCATCTTGTTGTCTGAGGTAATCAACAAATTTTGAAGGCAAGGTTGCCAAATAGACCTATTTCCATAAGATGTTTTTGCTATCCTTGACTTCATATATTTTTTGGATCCAATCCCTATGAAATTCTTCATACTGGGATATTTTATAGCATTTAAGGTTCATGAGAATCATCTCATGCTTATTTGCAAGTTCAATTCTCCTCCACACCAATGTTCTAAAATAAATGAAGTCAATGCTCCAATCATATTACTTTGTGGGCTTCCATCCAGATTATGAATAATATCTCCCCCTTCATCCTTCAAAATTTCATTTACCATTTTTGTCACTAATGCTGGCAATGTCGTTGTTTCCCACCATCTTAATAATGTTCCAGTAAAACACGAATGATAGATTTACAGGCTTCAACTTAATTTTTCCCTTTGAGGCATATAAGTTTATATTATTTGAACATTAAATCTATCATTTGCCTTATTTGGCGAACAATCAGGTTGTCTATATTCCATTCTCTGTGAGATTCAAGATGAAAGTTATGTGTTTTAGGGAGTTTACCTTTCCCACTAAGATCAGGTGCAGGATACCTGGTATATTGGCATTGAAGAGGCTCATAGATGGGGAACAGATGTGGTTCTGATCTTTCTGGTATTTCTGTTTCTTTAAACAGAGAAGAAAGGGTTATGAGCTCATATATATATATTTTTTTTTTCTTTTGGAAAAAGGAAGGAAATTTTATCAACAATCTTGACAGGATGTTGGATATTTACAGATCTTTTGAAGAGATAAGAAACATGAATGGGCTTATCATTTGGAGCTATGTGCATTTTATCAAATTTTTCAGACAATTCTTCAATAAGCCCTTGAGTAGAATGCATCCCTATATCTATCTTCTTTTCAACATCTTCAATTTTTGACAGAGATTCTCTAACAAAACCTTTTAACATTTTACTGGAATAATTTACATCATTCAGAGATCTATTAATGCTATTTATAGAGACTTGTAAACCATCAAATCTTTTACTTCTATGGACTTTGCACAACTCATTTCTAACCCTTTGAATACTATGTTAGCCCAGTTTATCTGTTCACTGGCTCTTTGTATCCTATCGTCAATGCCAAGGGCATTATCATCTTTTAGGAAAAAAGGAGTAGCTTTAGCAATGTTTTGAGCTTCTCTTAAAAGAATTCCTTTGTAAGGAGGAAAATTGGTAGGACTTTCAAGTTTACTGCCATCTGTAGTAGTCCAGGAATGTTTTGTTGAGGATGATTCAACATCTACCATATGTGCATCTGTGGATTCTAACTTCTTTTTCCATTCATAAAAAGATAACCAAATATTTTTTTTTTCCATATAGGCCTTCCATTCTTGTGATAGCCTGACTTTCTCATGATTAGGAGTGCTAATTCCAAAGATTTCGGACTTAGGGTGAGTATACAGATCCCAGTTTAACATATTCTTGATCCACTGAGTATCAATCTTATATTTATCACATCCTTCCATTATCGAAAATAATTTGTACATCTCGGGCTTGGAAGGCTTCTTACAATCATCTGGAACAAATTTGTTAAATTTGGATTGAGGAATTAGATCATCCATTTGTTCTAAATACCCTAGACCATATTTAGGCATACCAGGAGGACGCATTTTACCAAACATTTTTGTAAGGTGAGGGTCCTCATTTTCCAAGGAAGGAACTTCATGGATCATCATTATATGGTTAGAATCATGTGGGAATGGAATATCAGAACACTCTGGATTTGGACAAGGATTTACAGAAGTTGTGGGAGGAGATTCTCTTGTCCTAGGGTGATTATTTTGGTGTATGACATAATATGCATGACTGTTGAGATTAAATTTCTAATTGCAACTTGGGCATATGACTTGTCAAGAGGAAAAATTCACTATCTGGGCATATTTAAATAAATCAATGTGCTAACAATTTATAGATGGTGTAAAAGAACTGACAGTATCAACATATTGCAGATCTATATACATAGGTGAAGCTTTGCAGGCAATGTCTAATCTTCTGCGATCTGGTAGTTCTTCTAGGAAAAGACACTACAACAGATGAAGGTCCTTCTTGTATATCAACATAAGTAATTCTCTGTATTTCTGGGGGTTTTTTATTTTCAACAGCCCAATGTTCTTGGAAAATTTTCTGTCTACACATTTGATGAGCATATCAAAGATATTCTACAACTTCAGATCCAAACAACTGGATTTAATATGAAGAAGAAAAGGAATAATATTGTTATCCAAACTCATGGGTGTTTCCGACACACCAATACTCTATATCCTGCTATCCTCCATGCTCCCAACCGAGAATCAAAATCTAGTATAGTTGTTCTAATTGATACACAAAATAAAACAGTAGAACATCAAATTATCAAATAAAAAGACATCATACACCAAGTCATCTCCATACATAAACATACTAAACTTTTTCATTACTTTACCTTTCCTAGACTCATTATTTTCTTAAAATATTCATTAGTTTTAATTTCTCATAATACATACTCATTGCACTTAAACCATTCATAAATGCTCCTACATTAATTTTGGTCATAATTGTGCATAAGATTTAAATATTTAATCAATAACCATTAAATGAATAATACATAATTAGTCCAACTATTACATGAATAATAACATTAAAATCGAGAATGTCTACGAGATTGCCATTAAATTAAAATGAAAATATTTAATAAACAGAAAGATAATTTATATAGTTCAATACTTAATTAATATTTTGGTTGTATTAATAAGTAAATAAATAATATTTATTAATAAAAAAATCAATTTGAAAATTAAATTAATTTGAATTGGAATAATCTCACTTCTTCCTATATAATATTATATATAGTTTCAAATAACTTTGATAGACTGAATATCTCTCTATAATATCATATCTCAATCAAACCCATAAAACTACGGGTCAACAAAGTCTCCACACACGCATGCTCCACAAAACGTGTAAAATTAGTTGTCTTTTCATATACATGCATGGTTGCTTTTTTCATTCCATGATAAAAACAATTTACAAAGAAGGGGAGCATATCATTTGGTAGATCTCTATCAATAGTAATTTGAAAGTGTGTCCTTATCTGGACACCCTTAAAATTTATGAAATTGATTTAATATGGTTGACAGTATAATAAACAATTAAGCAATATTATAAATGTGGTTGACAGTATAATATGTCAAGTGGCCCTAGGTCACATAGATTCCATTTATATTATGTGTTGAAAAAAATGTGTACCATAAAACATCCTTGTGCTACTTGGAAGGAATGTCATATTGTTACTAATCAACTTGCAATTATGGTAATTTTTTTAGTCATGATTAAACATTGTAAGGAAGGATGGAATTTGAAATGCAACATATTTACTAAATTCTTGATGCTTAAAACCAATTTAATATATAGGGCGTTTCAAGTGAATTTAATAACGTGTATTGAATAATATATGTTATATGTAGTGGAAAAAATTAAATATTAAAGTTATTTATTAAAATATTAAAAAAATAAAAATATGCATGTTTGTGTTGAGAGGTGTTTTTCATTTTAGTATGGTAAAGATGTTGTATGGTAATGTTTAACATTTTGACTAAGTCAAATTTCATCAAATAAATAAATAAATACAAATTAAATTAAATTAAATGATTAATGTAATGTAATGTAAACCTTTTAAATTGGGAAAAAAAATAAAAATAACAAAATAAAATAACAAAATAAAAATAACCTTATAAAAATAAAATAAAAATAATCCATGGTCCCTCAGATTCAGGTGTTCAATGAAGAATTGATATGACCCTCGGCCCAAATGGTGGCGTTCATCACATGGTGCAGGTCTCCCAACAAGTGGCATTCATGAATCATAAATTCCTCTATAGGCACACTCTGGCCCTGTACCCTGCTCTCTTGCTTGTCAACTCCAACATTAAAACTCCAAGAGGTATGGCCTCCTGACAATTTATCCCGGTGATCATTTTTCTCAAGGCTCCCTCTGCTCCTTTCATCTCCCACTCTATGTCACTTGACTTTTGGCATCCAACCATGAAATGCAACAGAGGAAAAGGACGATGCCTAGGCATAGATAAGGGTCATGGACATCCCTCCACCACCTTCGATGAAGACTCTATTGCTACTCTTTTTTACTATGTCATTTGAGTTCACATTAGGAGACAGTTGATTTCTCTGGAGGAGGAAGAGACTTGCAGAGACCGTCTAACGCTCTAGTCCCTTTGTAACCTCCTTGCTCACCAGCTCAAGGTGAGGGAGTAGGGGAAATCAAAGGCCACAATATGGATAACAGAGCTCGTTTCCTTCCATAGCCACTCCTCCTCCTCCCTTAAATGCCTGGCCAAAGATCTTAAAATTGACTTCCCCCCCAATGTACCTTCCTCCTCCTCTCCTACTTTGTCACCCTCACACTCCCCTCCGATTGGATTTTCTTCTCCACCTATCAATCGAGCTCCAATGCCCCCTCCCCTCTAGCAATTAACGCTCACCCCCTCCCCCACTTCCCCATTCCACTCCCTATGAATGTTACATTTTAGAGGAAATTCTAGTAGACTCTGGTAACGCGTAAGCTCACCGAAGCGATCAAGTTCATAGTTGTTCCAACATGGCATCTATGCAGCTTGAGTGTGGCCCTCTACAGGAAGGCACTAACCTCTCAAGCACCATGACGCGAGACAGGTTGGTAAATTTTAACTTGGCTTGGTTCACTTACAGTTGTTATAAAATCACAATATTAGTTTGGTTTATTGATATTTGGCACAGAGCCACTAGGCTAACTATTTAATTTTTTTTCCTTGTCAACATTGGTTCACAGGAAAGTGACACAGTGTCGCTAGGATAATTTTCCTAAATTTTGGCCACTCTCATCCCATTTCAAAAGTAAATTGCTTCAAAATCTTGGACTCTATTTTCCCCGTTCAAGGGTAGATATTTTTGGCTTTCCTCTCTGGTTTCCTTGCATAGAGGCAAAGGCTCTCTCAAAGTTGTAAACTATGTATTTTTTCCATGTTAATATAATGTAGATATGCTTGCTTACAAACAAAAAAAACCCATGGTCTTATGGTATTCATGTGGAATATAGCCTATTTAAAGGGGGAAATTAAACTAGCCTAGATCCATCTTAACTCTGGATCTACCAAGGGCCAAGATGGATCAAATCTCTTAAGATGCAAAACTCTTTTAGAGTGAAAAGAGATTTTATCCCTCTCGAAACTTGGTAGATCCACAATTAAGGTAAATCTAATTATGTCAATATTGTCATAATTATCCAAGGCCAAACATGACACTTTGAACCACCACACCTAACCTCTTTTTTATGTTCAAAACCTTATGAGAACACTAACATCCTTTCTAGGCAGCCAAGGATATCCTCAAGAGATCATTTGTGGTGCTTTGAGGAATTGTTCATTGCTCTAGATACATAAAATATTTCATTGGGACCTAATCATGGTATTCATCCTTATATTATTTATGGGACCCTAGGATAGGTACATATTTCTCAAAACCACCTAGCGACACCAACATCCCTAATCATAGGCTAAGAAACCCTTAGGGCTCCATCTATGGTTTTTTAAGGTATCCTTATTGGCCCTAGATGAATTAAATCTTTCTTTAGGTCCTAAGGTTCATTTTTCCTCCCTTGACCATGTACAAGGCTCCAAGACCCATACACAATGCTTAGAAATGCCTATAGTGCCTATATACCTAGTTAGAGGGAAAGGATGCCTCAAGAGGCCATTTGTTATGGTTTAAGATGTAATTCTGAGGCTCATTCAAAAACTAATAATCTTGAATGTGCTCATCCAAAGTCCAAAGATACACTAGAAAATTACTTTATGGTGGTTCAACATGTCATTGTTGGCCCCAAATTCTAAGATGCTTCCTTTAGTACCTAGGGCCTAGGTTTCCTCTATCAATCATGTCTAAGGACACGAGACCCATATTAGTTACAGGTCATCCAAATGTTTTCATTTTTGTTTCAAACTAAAATGATGGTAAATATGTGGTTATAACTCTTATCCTCCACATCCAATGTCTAGTTTTAACCCTATCAAACTAAATAGGTTTGTTTTAGGCCCAATCAATGTTTATGTGGAAAATGATGTTGATGAGTTGACTATGTTTTTGTAGTGGATATATGGCAATATTTTATAAATATTTTAATTGGTCTATTACGATTTCAACATAATTAATCCACAAAAAGATAACGAAACAATTATCCATGTTAGGATTTGTACTTTTATAAGGGATTAGTTTTGGGTTGCATGATCCAAATATTAAAAATGAATGATTCATAAAACTTTAGTTCAATTATTTAACTTTTGAAAATGTAGTAAGAAGGTCCCCAATGCAAATCCAAATTATGATTGATTTAATAAATTTGTGTTCTCATACTTGATAAAATTTGTTTACTTAAAGAGTTGTTGGTTCCCAACAACTATCTTGTTAGTTGGTAAAGCTTCTTCTTTACTTAATCCAAGGGGTACCATTTTTTTTTCCTCCAGACTATTATTATTTGATCCCTAAATAATGATCCATAATTCCATGTATAGTTAATCAGGTTTGCAATCATTATTTCTTCCTCCACTTTTGTGCCAACATTGAACGTGATAATTTCTTTAGGAATTGGCATGGAACACTCTTAGTATTCATTTAGGTCCATGGATTTTAGCTTCATGAAACAAACAATAAACCCGATACATAGTGGTAAATCCATATAATGTGTTTTCTCTCATTCCATTAATGATTTCTTGTGAGCCATATCTAAGTTCTTTGAGCATTTTATCATTTTCCTTAAAGTGCTCTTTTTACTATACATTAATCATTATCTTTTGTGTAAAATTGATGATTACATTGGCCTCGATCTTATGCTTTATTTGACTCTCTTGCTCTCACAAATAAGCGGGAAGTATGTATCATATTTTACCTTATGTGATTATAATTATGTTGTACATTAGGGATATTGATATCTAAAATGTATGTGTGTTAATAGTTAAAACATGAAATAGTTAATCAACAATTCAATTTATTACATTAATTTGTGTGATAATTTGTGGATGGGATGCTATAATTTTCACTTTTCTTTCCATCAAAGTTTTAATCATAAAAAAATACCGATCTTTCTCTTTTAAAAATGTGACATGCTATGAATTCAATTGTGTAAAGGGAGTCACTGATATATAAACTGTCATGGGTATTCTACTCGACAATTTTTCACAATAGATCTAATAAAATTAGATTTTAAAACTTAAAATCTAAAATCTACACTATTGCAATTTTATTTCTCTTTAGATTTATATATTTGTATATTATTGTTAATAGTGTATACATGCTAATTAAAATTATGAAAAAAATAAATAACAGTAAAATAAAATCTCACACACATTTGACACAAGATATGACCTAGGAAAACCTTTTGATAGAAAAACCCAGTTGGAAGATGAGGTCGCACTACTCTCTTTCTCTGAATAGAAAATATTTACAAGTATAAAGAAGTATGGCATGTGGCCCATGGGCTACTATAGTGCACAAATATCTCTATGTGCTTTATCTCCTATCCCTCTTGGTTATTTTTTCTCATCTATTGAACAAATGTACTCAAAAGAATGGAACCCCTTTTCCTCCTAGTGGCTCAGTTATAACACAACCTAATAACCTATTACTGGTTAGGTTTGACTACCTCAAATCTTAACCAAAGTTTTAATATTGACTCTTCTAAAGTCTTCTTCATCATGTACTCACATGGATAGCCCCTTTTTCTATGAATTATGGGGGTTGATGTGGCATCCTATCGATTTATAGTGGTGAAAACAAGAAGGTCAATTTGAGTGGCATAACATTCACATACAAACTTTGGTTGTTGTGATTCTTGTGGCGTTGGAAATGTATCTGTGTGTAGAATAAGAAAAAAAGGTGTTGCACTAATGTGGTAAAGTTTTACCCCAAAAATATCGTTTTATTCCTCAAAATTCTATCAGAAGGTTCTAGACCTCAATTTATCAAACTAGGTCTTGCCGATAAAAAATGATCTTATGAGTTGATTCCTCTACTTTTTCCACTTTGAAAGCATCGAGATAGATGAAAAACAATATAATGATCCAATCTACATCATCTACGCAATAATTTGCAAATTATCACAATTGAAAACTCTAACAAAGTGTGAAAATGTAACTTAAACCAATGAAAGGAACCCATCACTTCAACCAAACCATAAAAAGAAAAGTAGTTGAGATTACTATAACCTTCACTAAAATAAAATGATTTAAATGAATTAAAAATAAAAAGAAAAGAAAAGTCTTGTTCATTGACATAAAATATTTATGATCATGAAATTTAAATGTAATATATATATCTCTAAAATTATAAAACAATTAAAATATTTTTTAACTATTAACACAAAGCATATAACTAACTTTGAGAAAAATTGTAAAGTTCATTATTCTGTCTCATTGAGTTATCAAATTAGATATTAAATATCAAATTTAAAATATCGTTAATGATGATGTTGGTGGTGGTGGTGATGGTGATGGTGATAGTGGAGGTAGTGGTAGTGGTAGTAAAGGTGTACTAGAACCAAATTTAATTGATTTTACCTTCAGAAAGGTAAATAATTACTTGGTTTGCTTTATAACTTTATATATGTGCTTTGTTAATTGAGTTTATCTTCGATAATTTGGAGAATGACTTTTCTCATCCCCACCAAAGTTCAGTTCTTACAAATAACCTAATAAATTTGGATATAATAACTTCAAATCTAATTGTTTATTATGAATAATTCCTTAAAAACCAATATATATAGATAATCTTTTGTATTTTTTTTAATTAAAAAATGATTTAAATCTAATTAAATAAATATATTATGCATATCCGTTATACACCAGCTTTTTATAAATCAAAACAAAAATACCATTAATTACAATTAACCTCAAACATACACTTTACAATTTTGTCCACATGACCTTGAAACATCAAGGTCAAGCACTTAGAGTGAAATTAATATAAAATTAACAATATATTTTCGATGTATTCCAACACTTGATCTTATATATATAATATGCATCTTACAACACTTCAACCTCGATCACATATAATTAAAATTAGTAAATAATCCATAATAGATTTTCTTGTCTCACTTTTTCAATCCTTGGGATATGTCGGCATATACATATATATATATTTCATTATACTAAAAACAACCAACTTAATTATGAAAAAAAACATTAATTACTATAAACATCAAGACATGCAGTGTCAATTTGGTTTTCATGTCCATCTGCTAATACTAAATCTCAACCCTTTATAATTAAAATTCGACAGTTTCCAATCCACTTTTTAAGATATGTTGACATATATATTTTTTCTAATATATTATAATAATATTATTTATTTAAAAATAAAAATAAACTTATTTATAAACTCACCCAAATTATGGTATAATCATCATTTTTTTTAACAATATGCACTTGGAAATTAACCCTGGTCGGTGCCAAGCCATAACCCTTGTACGTCAATTATGCCACCTCCATCACTCATAGCTCTGGGATAGTTGAAATGGTATGGTTACATGTGTAATGAAGACATTTGTCTTTGATCTTATTTTGTATCTATTGTTTTTTTGGTTAATTTCTATTGAGTTTTGTTTTGGTGTTACTCTTCTTTGTCTCAACCATTTGTTTCTTTGACTTTTTCCCATCTTGTTCCTTATGTTTTATAATGCTTTGGCAAGGACACCCTCACTCTAGACAAGGTTGCAATAGGCATGAGTTATTTCCTCAAAAATGTAATCAAGCAAGCCAAAGTAGAGGCCTATGCTAATCACTATTGGGTGTTTATTATTTGATATAGTTGAGAAGAGATAGATGTTGTAGAGCAATAAGTAGATGTTGAACACAAATTTATATAAAACATAAAGGTGGAGGAGAATGTCACAATTGGGTTCCTGACATAGGAAACACTTGCTCTAGGAAAACAAAATAAACACAAACAATGAATTTGTGACAAATAGTTAGCGTGAGTTACCTCTTTAAACCTGGGCTCATGCCAGTGTAGAGGCCTCTGCTAATTGCTATTGGAAGTTTACCATTTTTTGAGTTCAAGACCATTGTTGATTAAGGGGCATAGGTTGAACATAGATTTATATCGTATATAGAGGTGAAGGAGAATTTTGACCAATGTATTCTTGACACAAGAAGCATCTGCTTGAGACAAACACAATACATGCAAATTGTGGATTTGTATTGGCAGATAAAGAATATAATAGGCAAAGTTTTCGTTGAAATAAATGAAAGTTAGGAGGAAATTATTTTGTACATAATTTTTGTTGAAATAAATGAAGGTTAAAAGGAAATTATTTTGTGCATATATACCTTGCAAGAACAAGTCAATAAAATGGCTAAGAAAGTTTTAGTTTTAGCAAAGAGATTAGCCAACTTGAACTTACACAATAATAAATGATTAGGCTCCAATAACCATTCAAGTGGAGAATCTGCATAGTTAACTATAATCTCAATTTTAATGTTTTTACTACTTATAAGAATTTACACCCAAAATAACCTTACAACCATATGTTATACCTATTTAAATAAATACATAAGCATTTTAAGACTCTCAATTTAATATTTAAAACTTTATCATTATTTCTATATTTCTTATTTGATTCCTAAAAAAACAAAAATTTAAACTTGTAATCATCCTCTTTTATTTTTCTAACTTACTCCACCAAAAAATATATAATATAATTAAACTAAATAAAATATTAATCAAAATGTTTAATACATTATAAATTTTAATACAATATTTAAAAAATATTAATTATTATAATTACATATTATAAGTAGATTATATATATATGTGGAGGGGTAATTTTTATATTTTGCTAATTTTTTTATAATTTTTGAATCAAAATGTTTAATACATTATAATATTTTAATACAATACTTAAAAAAATTAATTATTATAATTACATATTATAAGTAGATTATATATATATGTGAAGGGGTAATTTTTATATTTTGTTAATTTTTTTATAATTTTTGGATAAAAATGATATTAATTAATAAAAGTATCAATAAGTAATTTTAAGTGATTTTGATTAATTTTAAATGATTCAGTAGAACTTGATTTTAAATTAATATATTCAATTTAATTTTTTAAATTAATAATATTTGAGTTAAAATTACAGTGATTTCAGAACATAACACTTCTTTCTCTTCATTTTTATTACAAAAATAAAATCTTAAATAATCTCAATTAACTACTTATTTCTTAAGGTTCAATAGACCATATTAGTCTTAGTGAACATTAATCAACTTTATCATCAATATAATTCATATTTACATATATTACTAATTTTTTATATAATAAAATTGATAAATATATTTTTATTTAAAAAAATAAAATATAGTTCATGGTGTCTTGGTTAAACGGTGATAAGGTCGGCTAATTAAGGCACTCATCCCTGATGGAGAACATGTTTTCTTTTTTTACTCCATCATCATCAACATGTCTAGATCGGGGACATGTTTTTTTGGTTAAACGGTGATGAAACGGTGATGAGGCCGCCTATTAAGGCACTCATCCCCGATGGAGGACATGTTTTTTTTTTTTTTTTACTCCATCATCATCAACATGTCCCGATTAGGCTATTAAGGCAATCATCCCTGATGGAGGACATGTTTTTTTTTTAACTCCATCATCATCAACATGTTTCAATGGGAGACATACTTTTTTTTTTTTTTTTACTCCATCATCATCAACATGTCCAGATACATCACCTAGATCATCACCTTTTAACCAAGACCCCACAAACGATGTATCTTGACATGTTGATGAAGATGTAAAAAAAAAAACAAACAAAGAAAAATGAAAATTCCTATCAAACTTAAAAATAATAATAATAATAAAATATAAAAAATTATAATAATTATTAATAAAAAAATTAAAAGTATTATAATTAACTAATTTTATTTTAATGTATTATAATTAAAAAATATATAAAAAAAGGGTTAATTATAAAAAAGTATATCGTATTTATTTTAAACTATAATTATTTAAATTTGATTCTCGCCGCACCTTTACTTTGATATAATTTAAGAATTATTAAAGATGCGCATGCTGAAATTTTTAAGTCAATTCCATATGAAAACAAAATGATTTTGTATCGCCATTTGCAAAAGAGAAAGGAACATCATAGTATAGAAATAATGGAAGTGGTAGTGACATGTTTAATAATGATATATATTTTTTATATTAATAATTTTTTTCATTAATTTTATTTTTTTATTAAGCCGGCTGTTGTTGCCAATCTCTTTACATTAGTTGTAAAGTTAGATGTTTAAAAAGCAATAAAAAAACCAAAAACAAAAGAAAAACGAATTACATTTTTAAAAGAGCACGCTGCTTGGCTAATGTATTTATAATTTTACATCCCTTATCAAAGTCAAACCACTTGTGCTTACTTTGTCCACTAAAAGAAATATGGCGACATTTCTCGTGTTAATTAGTGATTAGATTTGTCCATTTGGAACTATTTTAAGAATAAGAGTAGTCAAGTCATTAATGGTATTATTATTTTGTACTATTTTAAAAGTATTTTTTAATAAGAAATAAAAAATTCCTTGGGTGTGTATGAACATTTTGTTATCTTTGTCCTATCTTATGAGGGGTTGTTACATTTGAGTCGGTGAGATTCTTAATCTTACATGTATAACAATTATCTTTCCTTATCATGATTCCGTAAGCTTACCTGTGTAGCAATGACCTTTCCTTATCATATTTGATAAGTCAAATAGATTCTTTAACCCGTTTTTTAAGGAGGCTAACATGTCAAGGACTTTATGGAACATGTGCTAATTAGAGTGGGTAATAGATGTTACTTATAGATCAATTTTATTAGTTTTAAGTTTTTAGGTATATAAAGTTGTTTAAGCTCACGGAGTGTAGAATAGATGGTGATGGGGTTTACTATTAAGTCACTTTGTGATGTGAAGGTTACTGGTTCGAAACTCTGTGGGAAAAATTATAGTTATGTTAAGGGTTTGTGTGGCCCATGTCGGGTGCGATTCTTAGGTGAATTTTATGGGCTAGATGCCCCTGGGTTGCGGTTTCTCAAGACACATGTCAAGCCTGATGTAATCTCTGATGATTACGATGGCCAATTCTATGCCTAATCAATATTTATGTGGCCAAAATTTTCTAGGTGTGAACGATGTTTTGGCAATGGATATATGGTGAGTTTCCACATACTCATTGGTTTATGTAAGAATATTTTAACATGGCCAGTACAAAAGAATATTAGGAAACAAATATGCACGATAGGCTTTCTATTTTTAAAAATGAGGCTTGGGTCACTCAAATATTGGCTTGGATTACATGATCAAGACATTCAAGAGGAACAATTATTTAGAACTTTGGTTCTCTTATCTATAAATTGTCGTGGACATTCCACTCGAAAGTTTGTCACAACAAATCTGATAATATTATATTTAAAATATGAGATTATACACTATTACAGTTTTATTTAATTTCTAGAATTGTAGATTTAACTATAATTAATGCATCCATGCGAATGGAAATTATGCATAAAAATAGAGAACAAAAAAATAAGTTCACACACATATAAGACACAAGATATGCTCTCTGGGAAACCCTTTCTGGAGAAAACCCAGTTGGAAGGTGAGGTCGCTTCACTCTCTTCTCTGTTTGGAAATATGGTTATAGGTACAAAGAAGTAATGTCTGTTGCCTATGGGCTGATACAAAGCATATATCCTCTTTATATTCTCTACCTCCTATCTCTCTTGGCTATCTTTGCTAATCTATATAACAAAATGCTCTAGAAAGAATGGAATTCCTCTTCCTCCTAGTGGCCCGGTTATAACACAACTCGATAGCCTACTAGTGGTTAATTTTTACTACATCAACTCTTAACTAGAGTTATACTATAGAGTCTTCTAGAATATTTTACATCACAAACACGTGGCTAGCCCATTTTCAATGAATAATGGGGGCTCACGCAACATCCTCTGGAACTATAGGTCTGAAAACAGAAAGGTCAATTTCTAAGTGGCATAAATTTTGCATACATACTTCAATTGACATGCTTCTTGCACCATTGGAAAGATCTATGAGTGTAGAATAACATAAAATGGCGTGACACTAAAGTGGAAATTTTTTACCCAAAAAAAATCATTTCATGCCTAAAATTGCTCCCGGAAGGTTTCAGACCCCATTTTGCCAAACTGGGCCCCACTGGTAAAAAAAATCTCGTCAGTCGATTGCTCCAATTTTTTTAACTCCAAATGCATCGAGATGGATAAAAAAAAATATGTAATGATCCAATTTGGATCACACCTCCCCATTTTGGGATTGTTTTTGTCCCCAAAAGATTTTACTGAATGAGGTGAGGAAATTTTTCCTCCACCTTCTCTCTGGTGTACCATTTAGCTTTGCCTGGAAATTGTTCCTTCAACCAAATCTTCCAAAGGTCATGCTACCTCTTCTGCAAAAACTATATCTTAATAGGAGTTGCCCAGCCACGTGATCCATAAAATGGTGTAAAAATTTTAGGTGGAGTCACATAAAAGAAATTTTGTCGACACGTTGAACCGACGATGTAGTTGTAAATGCATCGGGACAAGATGAGAAATCTGATCGGGAAACCGATTTAAATAGAGCACGCGGGACCCTCCCAACTAACCGTTAGTTGGGCGGTCTCTATTGCGGGGCCCCTACTTGTCAATTTCCTCATCTTGTCTGTCGATGTGAACCACATTGTTTCGTATAGCATCTAGTAAAATTTCTTTTATATTTTGTTTCTGGCAACCACACTATATCTTCTACCAACTCTGTCTGAGTGTCTGGTGCCAAATCCTCCACAGAAGTTAAGACGTGTTCCTCTTCCTGATCTATCATGGAAGACTCATAGAGTTTCAAATTCTCTACATTCACAATTGAGTAAATGCACATATATGGTAGTAAATTGAGTCGATGAACATCATCACCGACCTTTTCTAGTATATTAAAGGGACCATATCTGAGAGCCTTGATGTTCTTACCAGGCCCCTGTATCCTCTCCTTCTTTAACTGTATCCATACTCTGTCTCCCACCTTGAATGATTTCTCTGTTCTATGTTGATCATGCCTGGCCTTATACTTCTCTTGCAACTTTTGTAGCATTTCCTGTACTTGTAGATGGATCTTCCTGATCTTCACTATAAATTTTTCAGCCCTTAAAGCATATCCTGTAAGATATTCCCTCACTCCCCCTTCTTTCCCAGTTGCAATATCCAAAGGTGAAGGTGACCAATATCCAAAACAAGTCTCAAATGTGGACTTTCCTGCAGAAGTATGGAATGATCTGTTGTAGCAATGTTGTATATATACCAGATTTTCATCCCAGGTATTTGGATGCTTCTAGTTGTATCCCCTCATAAGTTGCACCAAAGTCCTATTGACTACTTCTGTTTTCCCATATATTTGTGGATGGAATGTTGTAGATCTCTTCAACTTTGTATCCATCTTGTCCCACAATGTAGTACAGAATGCACTAAGAAATATTGTATCCCTATTTGAAATGATGCTCCTCAGTATCCTAAAGTGTACCCTGACCTTTCCAAAGAACAAGTTTGCTTATTCTTTTTCACTGATGGTATTTTTACAGGGCATCAGAACACACATCTTGTTGAACCTGTTAACTACCACAAACAGGTAGTCATGTCCCTTCCTGGTTGTTGGTAAACCTCCCAAAATTCCATGGAAATGCTTTCCCAAGGACGAGTAGGTACAGGTAAGGGATGATATAGACCCTGTTTCCTATTGATAGGCTTGTTGGTACAACAAAGAATGCCTCCTCTTATGATCCTAGCTACCTTTTCTTGCATCTTGGGCCAATACACATACATATGCAAGTTAGCCACAGTCTTCCCTACACCAAAGTGCTCTACAACATTGGAGGTGTGAGCCTCTCTAATTAGCTGCAATCACTCACCTTTAGGAACACATAGCTTATCCAGCCTATAGAGTAACCCATCCTGGAGATGGTAGTCAATGGTTTTGTCGCCATCATGTGCTTGAATATGACTCTAAAACTACTGATACACCTCCTTGAAGTCCTCATCTTCTAAATATGCCTCTTTGTATGCCTCATGGGTGAATGGCTCCATGTGCATAAGAGTCCCCAAAGATGTAATATTTGATGTGGGTGGCCTTGAAAGCATATCAAGAAACTTGTTTGTGTTTCCCTTCTTATACTTGATCACCAAATAAAATTACTTTAAAATCCCCATCCACTTGTAATGCCTAGTCTGTTGTAGCTCACTCTGGGCCTGCAAGTACTGTGATGACTAGTGATATGTGTGGATTACTATCTCCTTTCCCATCAGATAGTGCTTCCACTTCTTCACATCTTTCACCATGGCATAAATCTCCTTATCGTAGGTAAGGTAGTTAATAAATACCCCATGAAATATTTCAGAATGGTAGCAAATGGGCCTTCCTCCTTGCATCAAGACAGCTCTCATAGCATACCCACTCGCATCTGTCTCCACTTCGAAAAGGTGCTACAAGTTTGGTAATGCTAGAAATCGTTCTTGATTGATCTTCTTCTTTAGCTCCTCTAAATCCCTCTTCTCACCTTTTCCCCATTGGAAACTCTTGCCACTTGTTGTTATGGTGTGGAGCAGTATTGCTACTGCTGAAAAAAAAGGTTATTAATTTCCTCAAGTACTATGCTACCCCAGTGAAACTCCTAACCTCAAAAAAACTAGTAGGAACTGACCATTCATGATGCCCTCCATCTTGGAAGGTTCTATCTTCATTTATCCTCCACCGATCACATACCCCAAATACACCAGAGATTGATGCGCAAACTCACACTTTTTGAGATTTTCTAGCAGTTGGTGCTTCTTTAATATTTCTAGAATCTGCGTTCAATGTGAAATATGTTCCTCGCATGTAATACTATATACTAGTATATCATCCAAATAAACAATAACAAATGAATCTATTAAATGGCGCAGTATATCATTCATTAATCTCATAAACGTAGACGGTGCATTACATAGGCCAAATGGCATAACTTACCACTCATACAAACCTTGCCTAGTTTTGAAGGTGGTCTTCCATGTATATTCTTCTATGACTCGAACCTAGTGATATGCAGAATTCAACTCCAGATTTGTGAAATAATTTTCTTGTTGCAAATAATCTAGAAGATCATTTATCCTGGGCAAGAGGTATCTATTCTTGAGCGTGATTTTATTCAACACCATGTAATCTATAAATATCTGCCAAGTACCATCCTTCTTTTCCATAGTGATGATAGGTTATCCACAAGGTGATCTACTCGGTCGAATGACACCCTGTTCCAGCAGTTGCTGCCACTGTTTATTCACCTCACTTGCTTCTATAAAAAAATTTCTATATAATCCAATATTTGTCAATGGGGAGTCTGGCAATAGTTGGATCTCATGCTCCACTTCTCTCTTAGGTGGTAACCCTTTAGGATCTCGGAACACATCCTTGTATGCCTTTAACAACCCCTCCAATTGTTGTTTTTGTTTTGTAGTACACCCCTCCATGGATGCCTTACCTCTTATTGACTCCTCTTCTGACTAAATTTCTCTTAAAAACAACGAAACATGCTTCTTGCTGGAACTGATCAATTTCTTGGCATGGTCGACATTTACCAATGAAATTTTTGACTTGCCTTTGTGTCCATTGATGATGAATGATTTTCCATCCTTGAAGATACGGTACTAGTTAGCTCTCCTCATGAATATGTATGGACTCCCAAACAAAACTCCACATACATCAAGGGGAGCCACATATAGATATACTTCACCAATAAAATTAGCACTGATAAAATATAATTCTACATTGTTTTATTACCTTCAACTTTTAATCCTTATTTACCCATCCCAGTGGATATGGGTTTGGATGATCACAAACTTCCAACCCCAAATTCTTGACCCGCTCTACTACAATGAGATTCAACTGTGATCCATAGTCAAACAGAGCATCAATATTTGTCTTCATGGAAGATTTTGGTAATTTCTTTCTCTTCCTGTTGCTAAAGGCTACTCAATTCACCTCCTTCTGCATTGATGTACAAACAATCTTCTTATCCACATCCGAGTTTCTTTCAACATGGTTGCTCAAATCCATGGTCAGATTATTCTTCTTATTATCTTTCTTCTTGTTCTTTGGGTTTAGCTCTGGATGCAGCTTCCAACACTTCTCCTCTATATGGCCATCAATGTTGGAGTGGTTGAAGTGGTTGCTAGGATTTTTGCACTGGTGTGCTATGGTTGCCATATTCTTATCTTTTTCCCCTTTCTTCTTCTTCTTCTTTCCCTCCTTATAAGTGTCATGTTTCTCCTTCTACTTCAATCCCCTTTATTGGGATCTTTTCAGGCCTATGTTCTCCAGTTACTGTACCTATACACAAGCCTCATCCACTGATTTGGGCTTGAACAACATCACTTGCTCACATAGATGGAGGTGCAGACCCCCAAAATACTTGAGGAGTACATATGGGTTCTTTGGAGAGATACCCAACCTTATAACCATGTTTCTAAATTATGTGGTGTATTCCTACACGCTTTGGCCCAACTTTTGCCTGAAGTAATGCCACTGGATTCACTGGTCCTCCACGTACCAAATGGGATAAAAATATGAATTAATGAGAGTTTTGAAATATTTCCACTTAGTCATTGGAGGTTCTCTCTCCAACCTCAGGGTTTCCATGTGGCTCTCCCACTAAGTTAGTGGATGGCTCTCCAATTTCAGCCACGTGAATGAGATATTTTTCCCTTACTCGATCTGATGGACACTGAAATAAGCTTCCAGTTGTTGCAACCAATGGCTCAGCTTTAGAGCATCGATCCCATGATGGTAAGAATTTACATCAATTTTTTCTTCAACTTTAAATAGGTATTTATTCAAGGCACTCGCAGGTTATTTATTTCACTGGTTCTCTATGTCTTCCCGATTTCTCAATGTCCAGATCGCCCTTCTAATTTATCATTCAAATTTGAACCCCCATATTATCCAAATACCCCCAGATTATTGCTTAGGCCGCCATGAGGAAGTTTACATTGCAGTTTATATCTGTAACTTGTTGTTCAAGCTGCGAAAACCTCACCTCTACATGATCACAAGGTTTGTTTACAGATTTGTCATCCATGATTAGGGTTTTACGATTTTTGGCCCCATCGATCTAGATCCCTGCAATATCCACAAAATACCTAAAGAAAACTTCTATGATACCAAATGATCTGTAAACTGTCGTGGATATTCCATTGGACAGTTCGTCACAACATATCTCATAATATTATATTAAAAACATGAGATTCTACACTATTATAGTTTTATTTAATTTCTAGAACTAAAGATCTGATGGTAATTATTGCATGCATTCGAATGGAAATTATGTATAAAAATATAGAAGGAAACCCTTTCAGAAGAAAACCCAACCGGAAGGTGAGGTCGCTTCGCTCTCTTTCTCTGTTTGGAAATATGGCAGAAGGTACAAAGAAGTAATGTCGGTGGCTCATGGGATGCTATAGTGCACAAATCCTCTCTATGTGCTCTACTATTAGGTCCCTATATTACTAGTACAGTCCCTTATTATGTTAGTGTAGTCCCCCTTATTTTTATTGTTGTACCCCTGCAACCCCCATATTGTTATTATTGTGCCCTTACATTATTATTGTTAGGTCTGCTAGGATTATATTGTGACCCCATGGACTCCTATATATAGAAAGGAGGTTATGTAATTTGTATCATCCAAGAATTGTTCATTATGTAATGTAAAGTATGTTTCCCCCCCAAAGTGGATTATTTCTAAGTCGTTGATCTCCCTTTTCTTCCATTTTTGGAGCTGGTTTCAAAACATTTGGTATTAGAGCTTTGGATTCTAGGGTTTCACTGCTCCAAACAAGTCATTGTGGAATTTTCGCTATAACATTTTTTCTACAAAGGTTCAGAAGCTGAAATTTTTACAGAACGAAGCTGAAATTCTGAAGAATGTCTTGTAAAAATTTCAGATCTTGGTTCACAATATTTTCAGAGATATGATTTGTGGAAGTTAGGGTTTTTTCAGGATCTCGAATTTAACCTAAATAGGTCATTGTCGAATTTTCGCTATAACTCTTTTTATACGTAGGTTAATAAGTTGAAATTTTTACATAGCGAAGCCGAAATCCTGAGGAAATTCATGTAAAAATTTCAGATCTTGGTTCACTATATTTTCAGAGATATGATCTGTGGAAGTTAGGGTTTGTTCAGGCTCCTGAATTTCATCTCAAAGAGGTAATCGTGGGAAAATTTTTATAACTCTCTCTCTGAGCATCAGATTGGAATATTGTAAAATCAGATTCAATTACACGGAGTTTGGTTTCCTGTATATCAATTTTAGAGCCGAAGGAGAAAAAAGTGACACATGGCACACCATACAAGTTCGCTCTACTGAACTAGTCCATAATTAGGTCATTGTGGAAGATTGGGCTTAATTTTGTCTTGAAGAATCCAAATTAGGTCAGACCTGTGGTGTTTGAAAGAAGCTTCAGAAGGATACTATAGGTCTGAATTTTAGATATTGAAGATTCCAAATCAAAAAGATAATTTAGTTTCAATAAAGAGCTCCTCAAAACCAAGAAAAAGGTGTGTATTTGTTTTCAAATTGCATAAGTCTTGTTGTTGGGAAAAATGCGAGAGGGGGGGTGAATCAGTATTTATAGCATATTCAAAATTTTCACTTTTTCATTCCTTTAAAACCCATACGCTACTTTTCTGAAGCCAACTAGCGTATACACGCGGATATCCTTCATAAAACTCGCGTATACACAGAGATCTAATTATGCCATTAGTTCTTTACTTATATCATTCCATCATTCATTCATTAGATGTTCTATAAACAGTAAACATGTGCAGTAAGAACAGAATAAACCATCACACAAAGCATCACACATGAACACCGGGATTTTTTAGGTGGAAACCCAAGTCGGGAGAAAACCACCGCTGCAGTTGCTCAGCCTTCAATATTTTATTATAGAGAAAACATCTTACAACATATGTGCTGGCGCAGACTTGACCAGCACGCAGGCACCCACCTGCGCTCGTTTACCAGCCTCTCCTGGAAGGAGCTCCAACCCCCTGACTCGTTTACCAGCCTCTCCTGGAAGGGAGCAACGACCCCCCGATCTCGTTTACACCTCACCGGAAGGAGCTACAACCCACGATCTGCAAGTTACCAGCCTCACCGGAAGGGAGCTACGACCCCGGTCGAAGGCTACAACCCTCGGCACCACCTTGGACCACGTTTCATCAATTTTCACACTGGATCCAACCACTTCAATAGAACAACACACAGTCTTCAGCAAACCCTAGTTTGCATACGCGCTTTCCTTTCTCTGATGTCGCGTATATACGCGCTTTCGTCCACACAAACCAGCGTATACCTCAGTGTATATTTTATTGCGCATACGCGCTTTCTCTTTGCTGAAGCCGCGTATATACGCGCTTCCTCCGCGGCGAAGTAGCGTATAGATCTTCAATCATTACAGAGCAGCATACTTCATCAGATCAGATATTCAGTTCAGATTCAACCCTTTACATCAGACAGATGTTCGCCTCATCACAGCTCTAATCACTCCATAACAGATCTAGCAAATACAAGTACATTTCAGATCTAGAGATCTCGCTTCATCATTTCTTCATAAGTGCATCATAGATTCAGATCTATCATCAAACCTTTACCCTTTCCATACAGATATACTTCACAGAGAAGTATTCATTCAAGCTCAGACATCTTGCTCCCACTCTTGTGATTTGCACAATGAATTTCTTCTCCTTATATAGGTTTATCCTTTTTCAATACCATGAGCCCCTTTTTCAATACCATGGGCCAAAACAATACCATGAGCCCAAAACTACCTGGACGGGGTCATTTAGGCGGATCATTACCCAATACAATGGGTCAATACCATGGTGGTTACCCTTGGTTTTGCACTTTTTGAGCGCTTTAGCCCATACGCGACTTGGGACGTTATTTTCCGCGTGCATACGCGACTTCCCCTAGGCCAATCCGCGTATACCAAGAGACATACTCTTTTTCATCATACTTTGAGTACATTCTGAAATCCTTTCTTCATAGCCTTCTGTACACACTGTAGAAACATCATATTTTCTTCATTAGGAACACATTCTCTTAAGCACAACTTCATCAAGTAAGTTGTCATTATCTTCATCAAGTGGGTTGCCTTTCAAGGACAACACTTAGCATCATATTGTCAACAAACATCATATCACATCATATTTACATCATTTATCAAGTCCATCCAGTCAAGCATAACTTCATCAGGTGGATTGCCATCAAGGACAACACATGTCAACAGTCGCATGTCTTCATCTTCATTCAGTGGGTTGCCATCAAGGACAACACTCTGCATCATATTTCCAACAATCTCCCCCTTTGGACTTGATGGCAACCATGATGGTGTTTGGTTACCATAGCAGATAGATACCATGTCACTCTCCCAAATATGTCACATCATTATCTTTTCTTTATTCAAACACCATGTCACTCTCCCCCTTTGACATCAAGGGCAAAGGGCGGATCAAAAACCAACATTCTCCCCCTTTTCTCCTCATGTGGAAGAAACAGTCTGCAGATCTGATATGTGCTGAAGTGGCCAAGCTCCCCCTGAGTCCATGCTGAATCTCCAAACATATTTGTCAATGAAGTACATGACTCTATGAACTTCCTTTCACCAAAGACTCATACTTACATCAAATATCCAACCAAGTGGATTTACATATAAGACTCAAGTACCCAACCAAGTGGGTTTACAAAATTTGACTCAGCTACCCAACCAAGTGGGTTTACAAAATTTGACTCAGCTACCCAACCAAGTGGGTTTACAAAAATGACAAGTCCTTACATGACTGAATATTACAATTTTACAACATGAGTCTCAACAAGACCTTTTCATCAAACTACAAATATAACTTTTAAGACCAACACCAGAAAGTCCTCAAGAAAGAGAACATATTTTCAGAACCATCATAATGCCAACACTGCATTATACTCAGCAAAACCAATGCTCCCCCTGAATCTGTTCATCCAAGCATCCTTTCCAAAAGACTAAGGCTCCCCCTTAGTTTGTGCATCCTGAACACTTTCATCACCAACAAATCATCAAGGCAACTTGTCCACGAGCATCGAAACGGTGCATGAGAGCGGAATACCACCGGAGATGCCAATCGATCTTTGCGGTACATCTTTGAAGTGGTGACATCCAAGCAAGGGTATCGACCCAACCTGACATACGGCAGTTTTTACGTACAGAACTTCTCGCGTACATACGCGGCTGTGTTTCGAAGAGTCCCGCGTATCCCAAGCCATCTTCTTAATTTCAACTAGATCTGATTCTCTGTGAGGCAAAGACAATGTTCAGCTTCTTTCTGAGATATTTGTATGCTTTCCTGGACTATAGAATAGTGTAGTGGTGTCTTCAAGTGTCATCCAATGGTTGTAGCATCAGCACAATAGTAACCAAGCCTTCAGATTCTTTGCAGCATCAATACAATCTTTCGAAGAGAGATTCTTATATCGGAACAACATCTTCACATAGGTGTCAAGCAATCATCCATGTGGTCCATCATCACCAAGATATTCAAGATTTAACATGAAGTAACATATGTGGGCAAAAGATCTCAACCATAGTAACAAACTCTGCATGATCCATTCTTATTTCTGAATCAAACGACATCCAACTCATCCATGTGTGAGCATAAAAGATACTTATCAGCAACCAGGGCTCAAAATCTCATCATAATAAACCATGTACCAAGTTATCATCATTTGAGCATGAGTATCACAAAAACCAAAGAATAAGCAGTCATATTGCCAACAATGCAATCATTAGTATTCAACCTGCTGCTCCCCCTGGACCAGTGCTCCTTCTTAACTTGTGCAACCTGAAAACGTTCATCAGCAAGTCATCAGCAACAATCTCTGCATGGGCTGCCCTTATCTCCGAATTATAGGACTTTCATCTCAACAATGAATACTCTTCATCAACAAGCAAACAGGACTCATCCATAAACTTCATCATAGGAAACCAAGTATCATATCATCATAATCATGAGTATAACCAGAATAATGCTTAACAGTGCAATCATCAGCAATCAGACTGATCCCCCCCCCTGGACCTCTGCTCCAGATCTTCAACTATCAGATAAATTTTCTCATCATCAATGCATACGCGGCTGTGTCAGCTGGAACTCGCGTGTATGCACGATTTTGTTTCATAGAACCCGCGTATGGAAGGTGAAATATAGAAAATTTCACACCTTCATCTCCTCCTGAGTTTGTACCTCCTGTAACTGTATTTTCCACATCAGATGCGCTGTTAGAAGTAAACACAACCAGAATAACCAAATCAACCATGAGATTCATCATGCATTGCTCCCCTTGTGACGATACATTACTAGATCTTATAATGTATCTCACATCATTCCTGCAGTCAATAAGAAAGGTCAGCTTCAGAAGCGGATGACTGCAGTAGGGTCAGAATTCCCTACGTTTTTGATCGGTCCTCCTTCATTTTCCAAATTTGCTTGAGCTTTCCAACTGTGTGTTGAAAATTGTCCACTTGCCCAGATCTGTTTATCCTGCATTCTTTTTCTACATGTCCATGCTTGTTACAAGCATAACATCTCATGTGGCCAGACAAATAAACATAAGAATCATAATGAGTATTTCTGATCTTCCTTCTTTTACAATCAGCTGCTCTATGTCCATACTTGTTACA
Source organism: Pinus albicaulis (assembly GCA_034641835.2). Classification (NCBI taxonomy): domain Eukaryota; kingdom Viridiplantae; phylum Streptophyta; class Pinopsida; order Pinales; family Pinaceae; genus Pinus; species Pinus albicaulis. The sequence goes on along the minus strand of JAXQQM020070902.1, from coordinate 165,666 downwards.
TGAAAAACAATATCCCTTGAAGAAACCAGAGTACCTTTCTGAGTAGAACTTGTTTGTTTGTGGCTGAAATGATCTGCTCCTGCAATTTGCTGCAACATGCCCATAGTTATGACATTTAAAACATTCAATGTTCTTGAATGAATTCCTTTGAGAATTCATGATTGTTGGTTGATCTTTTGACTCTTTCAACACTTCAGGTTTTACATTGACTTCCTCTGAATTTTTAGCACTTCCTTGTGAGCTAGATTCTCCTTTAACAGTTTCATGGAAACCAAGACCATGTTTGATAGCAGGAGACCTTTGATTACTCAGAATATTGTCCAGAATATTAGTACTATCATGAAACCTCAACAATTTTACCTTTTCTTCCAATTTACCTTTGAGAATGTTTACCTCAACCTCCAAGGCTTGACATTGCTTTGTCATGCTTTCTTCTTTTCTTCTTCCATCTTCAACTTGATCCTTTAGATTTAGGATCTCTTCTTTCAGCCAATTTTCGTTTTCTTCACATGTTTGTTCCAGCTCTTCATTCTTCTTATTTGATTTTTCCAGATCTTCTTTGAGAGAGATAATTTCTGCTTCAAGGCCTTCCTTTTCAAAGGATTGTAGAGGTTCCTCATTCTCCTTACTTGATGCTTCTAGCTCTGCTTGCAGAAAGATGATAGCAACTTCAAGTCCTTCATTCTTCTTGCTTGATTTTTCAAGATCTGCTTCTAGATCTTTAATTCGATTGGATGCATAAGTATGAAACCTTTGATACTTGTCCACCTGTTCATTCAGCATTTCTATTTGATCTTTCATTTGTGAGATCATCTCTTTATAGATATTTTCTTGCTTATTGTATGAACTTTGTAGTTCTTCTTCTTTAATTTTGAGAGCTTCTTCTAGATCCACAACTTTACTTTCACTATCTTTACTATTGTTTGCACAAAGAAGAGTATTACAAGTGGCCTTCTCCTTTTTCTTCTTTGCCATGAGTGCTTGTAGATCTTCGTCAGAATCTGTTTCATCTTCTTCGATTTTTGCTATACATGATTTCTGAGATATCTCCTTTCCTCGAGTAACCTTCTTCTTTTGCTTCTTAGCCATGAGCACTTTTAGATCTTGGTCAGAATCTTCTTCATCTTCACTGGACACTTCATCATCATCTTCTTTTGCATAATAACTCTTTCTCTTCTCAAATTGTTTCCCTTTACCATGTTTTTCTCTATAAGGACATTTAGCAGCATAGTGACCAACTTTTCCACACTCAAAACATTTGAAGGGAAGCTTACCTTTGAATCTTCCGGTACCTAGTTGGAGCTTTCTCACGAAATTCGCTTCTTCTTCATCGGATATATAGCTGGATTCTTTGACAACTTCCTTTTCCTTTCCTTTTGTAGATGCCTTAAAAGCAGCTTCTCTTACTTGAGAATGGCCTCCTTGTCTCATTTCAAAAGCAGTCAGAGTACCATGTAATTGAACAATAGTAAGAGTTTGCAAATCTTGCCTTTCTTCAATAGCTGAAACTTTAGAGTCAAATTTTGAAGTCAAAGATCTTAAGACCTTTTCTACCAGAGTAGTATCAGCCATGGTTTCACCCAAATTTCTCATCCGATTTACAATATCATCTATACGAAGAAAGAAACTGGCAACACTTTCATCACTATGCATCTTCAAATTTTCATATTCAATTCTAAGAGATTGGAGTTTTGCACTTTTTACCTTTGTGTCTCCTTAATAGCTTAGAATGATTTTGTCCCATATATCTTTTGCTGAATGTAGCTGCATCACTTTAGCAAATTCTGATTCAGACATGCTTCCCAATAAGACATTCACTGCTTTGGCATTGATTTCATACTTCTTTCTTTCAGCTGCATCAGTAGGAATACTTGCCGGGTATTGGTAACCTTCTTCCACGATTGCCCATACATCTGCACCAAGACTTTGCAGATATGCTTTTGTACGTACCTTCCAGAATATCAGATTGCTTCCATTGAATAGAGGTGGCTTTATAGACATTACTCCTTCTTGACTTCCCATTGCGACGGATCTGCTTTAAGCGATCAAGCTTCTGCACAAGGACCTGCTCTGATACCAATTGTTGGGAAAAATACTGAGAGGGGGGGGTGAATCAGTATTTACTGCATATTCAAACTTTTACTTTTTCATTCCTTTAAAACCCATATGCTACTTTGATGAAGCCAACTAGCGTATACACGTGGATATCCTTCATAAAACTCGCGTATACACAGAGATCTAATTATGCCATTATTTCTTCACTTATATCATTCCATCATTCATTCATTAGATGTTCTATAAACAGTAAACATGTGCAGTAAGAACAGAATAAACCATCACACAAAGCATCACACATGAACACCAGGATTTTTAGGTGGAAACCCAAGTCGGGAGAAAACCACTGCTGCAGTTGCTCAACCTTCAATATTTTATTATAGAGAAAACATCTTACAACATATGTGCTGGTGCAGACACCTACCAGCACGCAGGCACCCACCTGCGCTCGTTTACCAGCCTCTCCTGGAAGGGAGCTCCAACCCCCTGACTCGTTTACCAGCCTCTCCTGGAAGGGAGCTACGACCCCCCGATCTCGTTTACCGGCCTCACGGAGGAGCTGCAACCCCCCGATCTGGGTTGCAGGCCTCCTGGAAGGGGAGCTGCAACCCCACGGCCAGAAGAGCTGCAACCCTCGGCACCACCGCGGACCGTTTCATCAATTTTCCACCTTTGGATCCGCCACTTCAATAGAACAACACACGGTCTTCAGCAAGCCCCTGGTTTGCATACGCGCTTTCCCTTCACTGATGTCGCGTATATACGCGCTTCCATCCACACAAACCGGCGTATACCTCAGTGTATATTTTATTGCGCATACGCGTTTTTTCTTCAGCGAAGCTGCGTATATACGCGCTTCCTCCACGGCGAAGTAGCGTATAGATCTTCAATCATTACAGAGCAGCATACTTCATCAGATCAGACATTCAGCTCAAATTCAACCCTTTACTTCAGACAGATGTTCGCCTAGATGTTCGCCTCATCACAGATCTAATCACTCCATAAACAGATCTAGAAAATACAAGTACATTTCAGATCTAGAGATCTCGCTTCATCATTTCTTCATAAGTGCATCATAGATTCAGATCTATCATCAAACCTTTACCCTTTCCATGCAGATATACTTCATAGAGAAGTATTCATTCAAGCTCAGACATCTTTCTCCCCATCACCTATTTATTTGCTGGTGAATTTCTTCTCCATATATGAGTTTACTTTCATCTATAGGCCCTTTTTCTGACTACCATGGACCAAGGCAATACATAGGCCAAAGCTGGGACGGGACGTGGTCGGTGGGGCGGATCATTACCCAATACAATGGGTCAATACCATGGTGGTTACCCTTGGTTTTGCACTTTTTGAGCGCTGTAGCCCATACGCGACTTGGCACGTTCTTTTCCGCGTGCATACGCGACTTCCCCTAGGCCAATCCGCGTATACCAAGAGACATACTCTTTTTCATCATACTTTGAGTACATTCTGAAATCCTTTCTTCATAGCCTTCTGTACACACTATAGAAACATCATATTTTCTTTATCAGGAACACATTCTCTTAAGCACAACTTCATCAAGTAAGTTTTCATCATCTTCATCAAGTGGGTTGCCTTTCAAGGACAACACTCAACAACATATCACATCAGATTTACATCATTTACCAAGTCCATCGAGTCAAGCATAACTTCATCAGGTGGATTGCCATCAAGGACAACACATGTCAACAGTCACATGTCTTCATCTCTTCATTGGTGTTATAGGTTCCATCAGGACAACACTCTGCATCTCTTTCAACACTTGTTTGAAAAGGCTTGAGTTTGAGGTTGATACAGGGAATAAGTAGGCATAGATATCATTGAAGCATAGATATCAGTATTGGGTTATAAAATGCCCCATAAAAATAATTCCATACCCATTAAGCCCTTAGAAAGCTATACTATGATACATGAAGAGGAGGAATTGCAGTATGAGATATCAAAATTACGATACCAAGTGCAACAAATTTCGATCTTACAAAGAGCAACCGAAGATGACATAGATGGTTTAAAAGCAGAAATGGAGGCTAAGTTGGATGGTTTGAAGGATCAACTAAAATATAATATGGATGATAAATTAGCGAAAGATCACATTGGGCATCAACAACAAGTTCTCCAACTCTCAAAGGATAGCCCAACTTTGGTGCAGAATAAATTGAAACAACAGAAAGATCAAGATCACATCGAAAGAAGTTTTGAAGCAGTCAGAGAAACAAGAAGTTGACATGTATGATCAATTTCAAAGTATCTCAGCAAGTGGAAGAACTTTCATATAGATGATTCTACATGTGAAGATGATAATTTTATACATAATCATCAAGAAATAATAAAGCGTTGAGGACAACACTTGTTTGAAGGAGAGGGGCATGTTAGGTCCCTATATTACTAGTGTAGTCCCTTATTATGTTAGTATAGCCCCCTTATTGTTATTGTTGTGCCCATGTAAACCCCATATTGTTATTATTGTGCCCTTACATTATTATTGTTAGGTCCACTAGGATTATATTGTGATCCCATGGACTCCTATATATAGAAAGGAGGTTATGTCATTTGTATCAATCAATAAATTTTCATTTATGTAATGTAAAGGAGGTTTCGCCCTCGAAGTGGCTTATTTCTAAGGAGTTGATCTCTCTTTTCTTCCATTTTTGGAGCTAGTTTCATAACATCTACTTCCTATCTCTCCTGGCTATCTTTGCTCATATATGGAACAAAATGCTCTTGAAAGAATGGAATGCATATTTCTCCTAGTGGTCCGATTATAACACAACCCGATAACCTACTAGTGGTTAATTTTGACTACATCAACTCTTAACTAAAGTTACAATATATACTCTTCTAGAGCCCTTTTACATCACAAACACGTGGCTATCCCATTTTCCATGAATAATGGGGGATGTTGCAGTATCCTCGTGAATTATAGGTGTGAAAACAAGAAGTTCAACTTTTGATTTTCAGAACGTTTTCATACAGACTTATTTGACAAGAAAGCGATCTTCCATCGCCATGAAAATAAGTATCATCTCTTTAAAGATGGAAAGGATTTCATTGTCAGAGCACATCGCAAGAAGGAAAATATAGCGATGGTAAATGCGGGACAGGTAAAAGGGCTAGTGAATTCTAGTAAGAGTTTTGTACTTCTTATGGTTAAGCCCAAGGTTGATGTGAATCATGAGTCATTTGAAAATTGTGATTCCAAACTTAAATCAGATTTATATGATGTAGTTGATGCACATCATGAGATGTTTCAGGAACCGACAGGTTTACCTCCTAAAAGGGAGATTCAGCATGAAATCTAGTTACATCAAGATTGTCCTCTTCCTAACATAGGCATGTACCGCATGTCTATCATGGAGAATGCTGAAATCAAGAGGAAAATTAAAGACTTGTTGGAAAAAGGATTCATAATACCAAGCACTTTTCCATGTGGGTCACCGATATTGTTGATTCCAAAGAAAGATGGAACTTGGCGCATGTGTGTGGACTTTAGGGCATTGAACAAGATAACGGTAAAGAATCGTTACCCACTCCCAAGGATAGATGATTTGTTAGATCAGCTGAAAGATGCTAAATATTTCACTAAGTTAGACTTACGTAGTGGTTATCATCAAGTTAGAATTGCAGAAAGTGACATTTGGAAGACATCATTTAAAACCAAACAGGGACTCTTTGAGTGGCTTGTTATGCCGTTTGGTTTATGCAATGCACCTGCAACTTTCATGCGGGTAATGGATGATGTATTACGTCCTTTTCTTGATGATTTTTTTATTGTCTACTTAGATAAAATCTTAATTTTCAGCAAGAATAGAGAAGAGCATGTCATGCATGCTAATAAAGTACTTGATATTTTGAAGAAAAATCAGTTGTTTATTAAAATGTCAAAGTTTGAATTTGGGAAAATTTATTTGGTTTATTTGGGACACATAGTAGGAGGAGGTGCTTTGAGAATTGATCCTTCTAAGGTAGAAGCCATTGTGAATTGGCCTACTCCCAAATCCATTATAGAGGCAAGAAGTTTTTTGGGTGCAACTCAGTATTGGAGGAAGTTTATTTCTAACTTCTCTGCCATAACAGCTCCTATGCATGCAGTGACAAGTGTGAAGCATTCTTTCCAATGGGGAGGCAAGCAAAATAAAGCTTTTGAGTCTTTGAAAGAGAAGATAAGTTCAACTCCAGCCCTTGCATTACCGAACTTGAGACAAACATTCGAGATTCAGACTGATGCTAGTGACTACGCCATGGGTGCAGTTCTCTTACAACATGGTAAGCCTATCGCATTTCATTCTGATACATTTAATGGTGCTATTGTGAATTATCGTACATATGATAAGGAGTTGTATGCGTTGGTACAAAGCGTCAAAAAGTGGAAACACTATTTGATGGGCAAAGAAACAGTTGTTCATACCGACCATTAGCCTTTACAGTACTTGCAGTCATAAAGTAAATTATAGTAGTCACGACATTTCAGATGGATGGGTTTCCTACAACAATTTCACTTGGTAATAAGGTACAAGAAAGGTATTTTCAATAAAGTTGCTGATATGCTTTCAAGGCATATTATTAGTGCTACTAATTTACCATTAGGGGAATTTGAGGTCTAAAATGGGCCTCATAAGGAAATAATAAAATAAGATTTGAATACATCATCAAATTTTAGACTGTAAAAAGAAAAAAACTACTTTTGCAAATCGTATTTTCATCTTATCTCCAAAAAATTTTACTCAAATTTCGAGCGGGAGTACTCGTTGGATGAAAAATTTAATTACACATCCAAGGAGTACCCATGTTGCATATTTTCGATGGATCCTGCTACATGAAAAATGAGAAATACACGAAAAACGTGATCACAATCACCGTTTTTCATGTATTTCTCATTTTTTGTGTAGCAGGGTCCAACAAAAGTATGCAACATGGGTAATCCTTGGACGAGGAATTAAATTTTGCATCCAACGAGTTTTCCCGCTCAAAATTTGAGTAAAACATTTGGGAGATAAGTTGAAAATACAAGTTGAAAAAGTAGTTTTATTATTTTATTATTTCTTAATATTTTTATCCTTTTATTTAAAAAATGATGAATTATCCCCATGGTTGACATCATCATCTTGAATCATATTGGTTCTTAAAAAGTTTATTTTGGTTGTACATTTTTCTTAGGAGGCCTATTTTAGACCTCAAAATTCCCCTAATGTTAAGAATGATTCTATTGTACATGAGAGCTACATAGAACAGTATGCATCAGATGTTCATTTTAAGGATGTGTATGCTAACTTGAGTGAAGGGAATCATGTTGAGGAGAATGATTATCATTTGCATAATAATTTGTTGTTTCATATGGGCAAGCTATGTATACCACAGGGGAGAGACTAAGCATCATGAGAGAAGCTCATTCTTCTCTTATTGCTGGAAATTTCGGGGTAAGAAAAATAGTGGCACATTTACAGAGGTATTGTTATTGGCCTCGCATGGTATATAGTGTTTCACGTTTCATTAGAGGTTGTTCATTATGTGCTACAAGTAAGACTAGCAATAGGGAGCTTGGTTTATATACGCCATTGCCGATACCTTCTAGACCATGGGAAAGTGTTTCTATGGATTTTGTTGGAGGTATACCATTATCTAGAAAGCAACATGATTATCTTCATGTAGTAGTTGATAGATTTAGCAAGATGTGTATTCTTATGCCATGTAAGAAATCTATAACTGTTGAACAAACTGCTGATTTATATTTTCAACATGTATGGGTTCATTATGGCTTGCCTAATTCTATCATTAGTGACAGGGATTCCAGATTTGTTGGGAATTTTTGGTCCAATCTATGGAAGATGATGGACACCAATTTGAAGAAGAGTACTTCTTTCCATCCGCAAACATATGGCCAAACAGAAGTAGTGAACAGAACCATTGTACATCTTTTGAGAGGTTATTGCAACAAGCATCCCAAGCTTTGGGATGAGCACTTGCATTACATTCAGCATGCTTACAACCAGGCCAAGCACTCTTCTACAAATACTTCACCTTTTGAAGCTTGCTTTGGGTATTTTCCTAAGTCACCTTTAGATTTAATTCTTGAGAAGGATGTTGCCATTGATGGGCATAGTGACATTGACAAAGCTCACATGTTCATTGAAAGAATTCAGCTCATACATCAGCAGGTTCAAGAACAACTTGAAAAAAGTCAAGGCAAGTACAAGGAGAGGTATGACAAACACATAATTGATCATAAGTTTCAAGAAGGAGATGAGGTATGGCTACATATTAGTAAGGAAAGAATGCAAGGAGAAGGTAAAAAGCTGAAGCCTATTCGTTATGGTCCATTCAAGATCCTTAAACAAGTTGGAAATAATTCTTTTCAACTAGATTTGCCTTCATATATGCAAATGTATTCCGTTGTGAATGTGGAAAATTTTTGTTTGTATGAACCTCCTTTAATTTTTGATTATGAAAGTGACATTCATCTGCCATCCATAGAGGATTTCTCGCTAGAATTTTTGGATGAGCTGAAAGAGGATGCTATCCTTGAGAGAAGGACACACACTTCGAGGAGGGGAAATGTTGATTATGTTCGGGTTGGTCTTAAAGGCAACAAACCGAGTAAGGAAAAATGGATGGAGATGGAAAAGGTGAGGGATATGTACCCTCATCTTCTTAACAGGTAATTGAAGGCTTTTGGGGTCCAAAATCTTCCCAATGGGGAGGTGTGATCAGGTGATCATGTCCAAGAGGAAAAAAATGATCAAAATTGGAACTACACAGAATTAGTCGCAAAATGAACGAATGGATAGGACTTGTCGCTGTGATTTTGGTGCCATGAATGAGACTCAAATCTGATGTCGTATGAGAAATATATTGAAGTTTAAAAACACCCAATGACCTTCAAAATAGGACTTTTGAACACAAAAAAATTTGTCATTTCAGAAATTTTATGTGACAAATTTAATTTTTTTTATTAAATTTTTGAGGGCCTATTATAGGGTGCCACGTGGCCTGCCCGGAGGCTACCATGTGGTCCTAGGCCATTGGCTCAAGTCTTGTTTAAAAAAACTAATGGTGGGCAAACCCGACCCGAGCTGAATGTGTTTGGGTTAGTTGGGCACAACTCGACCTGAACACATATGGGTCAGTATTGTGCAGTAGTGAATGGGTATGGGTCAGGCAGAGGTCGACCCGACCTGAACGCCTTTGGGTCATAGCAAATGAGCGAGTCGTTCAAGTTTGAACCGACGTTAAAAAAAAGTTTAGCCCTCGGGGCTATGGGTTAAAACCCCACGACCAGTCATATAACCAGGTGATAAAACCAATTTAAATGAGCGGAGGTTTGGGCTAGGCCCCCGGGTGCTAGCTCTTATCGCATGGGACCTAAGGGTCATGACTAGGGGCGTGGCTTTAATGTTATCTTCCCAGCAGTTGATGGTTAGCGGATTATCCGCATGTGAACATGAGTTCAACCGACAGTCAAATTAAATGCCTCCACCAAAATTAGCACATGGTTCTAAAATTTTTGGCTGTCCGACTATTTTGGTGGCTCTAACTAGAGTTCCTCCAGTTTTGGAGGAGGATTTCTAGGGCCACTGGGCAAAAACTTGTTAGAGTCATAACTTCTCTAATATTGAACCAATTTTGATGAAATTGTGGTCAATTTTGGGTATTATGAGCATTCTAGAGTCATTGGGATAGGTTTTAGAGCTAACAGAGGTGTTATTCGGCCATTTTTACTTCAGGGAAGCTTGGAGAGCCATTAAGGCCATGAGGGAAATGGAGTTGCATTGGGCTACACTTCACTGTTTGAGGTGAAATAAAATCCATTCTTAGCTTATTTATGTCTTCTGAATTCAATTTAACAGTTTTTTCAGATTTTTTAGGCTTATTTCTCACTATAAAACCAATTTGAGCAACTTAATAGAGCAAGGACATGCCCAACACTTACATTGGGAGCCGCCCCGGACCCACCTGCCCGGATGTAGCCCAGGAGGGATGAACTCCTCATCATGTTGTTGTGTTGTTATGGTGAATTTATTCTGCTGTGTATTTCTGATTCAAGATGTAAACAGTAATTTTAATTAACATTCCCTCACATATAAACTCAAAAACAGTTACCAAAAACACTTTTTTTAATTTGCAAGACATGATAAACACTTTGCACACTTAATTTAATGGAAATGGATACTTTACATAGCATTACAAATACTTTCATTTTCAGATTAATTCGACCTAATATTATATGATTTTTTATTGTACGGTAGGTAGCGCGGGACTCATGGCCCTCACAGAGTCTGCGCCTACCTTTTTTAATATATATATATATATATTATCCTTTAAAACAACACGATATTTTTGAAAATTCCGAAAATTGACCGAAGGAGTCAATTTAATTGTCTCACATTTTTTCCTGGAATTCGGCTAGAGTTGGCCGGAATCCTGTGCCTGGTTTTCTACAAATTTGTCGCCTACTTAAGTTGCCACATAACCAAGTTAACCCTCAAATCTTGACTGCTCCTAACTCCTTCATACAAACTCATAATTGAGTGTCATCTGCGCCATTGGAATTAGAAAGACGAGATCTTTAACTGGACACTAAGTTTCCCACATTTCTGACACTTTGATTTTTGAGCCTTTGTACTTAAGCCACTTGTGCTTGGACTTGTTCGATCTTTGGATGGGTTGGAAATATATCTAAGTGTATAATAGCATGGAAAGGTACAACATAAATCGAAAAGTTTTACCCCAAAAAACATTGTTTGATGCCTCAAAACTCTCCCAGAATGTTTCAGACCCAATTTTTCCAAACTGGGTCCCACTAGTAAAAACGGTCCCATGAGTTGATTCCTCCACTTTTTCCACTCCAAATGCATCGAGATGGATGAAAAATACTATAATGATCCAATTCAGGTCATTCACATGATCCAGCTTTTCAAAATGTAGTGGAAGGTCCTCAACACAATGCAAATTATTTTAGCAGACCTGATAACTTCTATTCTTAAATTGGATCATGGTTCCAAATAACTATCCTTTAGTTGTAGAATATATTTCTTGATTTTTCTAAGGTGCACTTCTGGTTTCTTTGAGACAATTCCATTTTTAGTGTGATTTGATAAAGGGGCATAGTTCCATCTAATCACTCATGTTTGTGATATAATATTGTTTTCTTTCTTCATTAATATATCATTACATAGTTGTGACACCATTTTGATTAAATATAACCTATTATTATTAGATGAACCCAAGTACACCATGTAAGACCAATTTTACCTTAAGTAAAATTGCTTTCACCATATAAAATAACTCATTTGTTTATATTTCCTGGTCATATTTAACCCAAAATAAGGAATTTAATTAAATAAATCCTTATTTATTTAATTATTCCCTAAGAATAAGTTATTTAAATCATTATTTAAATAATATTCTTAGTTAAATTTGACTAAATCATCCATAAATAATTAAATAAACCATTATTTATTTAATTGTATTCCCATCACTTCCCTAAAATGATAAATAAACCATTTATTTATTTATTATTTATAAATAAAGGAATTGACCCAAGTCAAGAACCCTTTTCCCTCCAACAAATATAATAAAATATTCCTAAAGGGTGCTTCTAGAATTCAATTAATAATATTTTATTCATGCACCGAGTTCTAGACCGCCCCAATATTTTGTTATAAATAGGGGGGTTTTCCCCATTCATTAGTCACCTTCATTGCATTAGATCACTATGGATCTACTCTTGGTCACCATTTTCCATTTTGTTTTGTGAACTCCCATTGAGTTCCATGTTTGCTTTTCTACATCCATAAGAGAGAGAAATGTTAGATCTGAAACACTGAGGACTTCCAAGAACCCATCCCACTGAGGAGAACTGGAAGACACCTTTCTTGTTTTCCTCTCAGGTGCCCCATTCTTTAATATAATACAAAATTATTTTAAATACATTCTTCTTGTCTTGTCCATTGGATTTATGGAGCCATGTTATATTTTATCTGCTTGATGTATTTTGTGCTTAGATCTGAATTTGTGCAGCAAACTTAAAGATATTTTGCATCCATAATCGATGTTAGGGCTATTTGTTATGCGTAGCTAAAGTGATCTTTTACGACAAAAAAATCATACTAACAATTGGCGACTCCACACGGGTTTTCTTTTGCGACCGCTGTCGTTTTATATATTCCTGCATATCCAGTTGTTTCAGACCCTAAGGTTTCTCTCCCCTTTTCTGTTTTTCCTATTTTTATGGTGTTTTTCACCCCTAAAACCCTCAAACAATCATATTTTTAACTCCCGTGTGTTTCTGGCCTTATTGCGCAGGTGACAGACATCAACCGCAGCTGAGACGACAAATTCTTCTGAAATCTGCCGCCGAGAGAACCAGATCTACAGGTCGCACTTATCGGCCCAAAAAGTGCGACCTGAGCCTCAGGACGCACTTTTTTGCCCCAAACCTGCGACCTGGACTAAAAACAAGTCAAAACCTGCGACCTGCACTTTTTCTGCAACTTTTTCAGCACTTTTTCTGGGTTTGTCTGAAGCTTCTGTCAGGGTTTTCCGGCCTCTGTCTCTGCCCGTTTGGACCTGTTTCTGATCTGCTTCACTCAACTAAGAGGGAATCTTGCCCCTTAGGGCTCTAGTACCCTCCACTTTTTGTGGACGAGTCTTTACTGTTTCAGAAGTCTGAATTTCCAGAGTTTCAGCCCTCTTTTTCTCCGATCTGATACCTCCTTTTCAAATCCCTTTAGATCAGCTCTTCTCCCTCTCAAAACCACCTCACATCGTTTTGTTTGGGTTCATTTCTAAGGCCACTGCCTCGTCTCTTCTATCTTTAGCTGATCTCCTCCTTTTTAGCAGCAGCCTTGCCTCTACCTCTTTGTTGTTCTCTACACCACTTTTCAGCAGATTTACCCTTTAGATCCCAATCCCTCCGGACCTTCGATCTATTGGCATCTTTTAGCATGCTTTGCCTAGTTTTTTCCCTCTTGTAGACTGGTTTTGAGAGACCCACCTTTTTGGGTTAGATCGCTACATTGTTAGTTGTTAATTTTATGTTCTTTCAGTCTTATTTACTGCAGATTTATTTTCCATTATGCAGCACACTTTTTCTTTTACTCTCAAAACGTCTGGGTTTAAACAATTAAAATTAACGCACACCACATACTGACCCTAAGTGAAGAAGTGCCTGGTTAACACTGCCTGGAAAAGACTTTAAAATCAATTGTCACTGCACCTTTCTGCCCTTGACCTCACTTGATTTTGTGCCCCCCTGCGCCCCCAAGGTGCCTCTCCCGGAGACTTCTTGGCCTTCATCCTCAGTTTTCGCTTGCTCGACTTCCTCCTTCCCGTCGTCATCGAGTAAGTCTTTCCCCGAGTCCGCACTCTGACTCTTCCTTTGATTGTTCGGGTTCTCCCCCTCTTGGTTCTCCCCCTGTCACTTTCACCATGTCTACTTCAGGGCCTACCACCAGCAGCAACCCCAGTACTACTGCTGGGTCTATTTCCAGTGGAACCACCTCGGGACCTACCTCGACTGCCCCATTACTCCCTTATATGGCCGGCCTTAGTCTCCCCGACTTCAATCAGCTGATTAATGATCCTATCTGCCATGATGTTAGTTGGCCTGCTATGCCAACCAAGCTCCCCTCCGACATTCCCAAGTTCGAAGGCCTTGCTAGTGAGGATCCCTCCAACCATATCCGATCCTTCCATATGTGGTGTTCCTCCAATTCCATTACTGACGACCCTATTCGTCTTAGATTGTTCCAATGCACGCTTACAGGTGAAGCTTCTAAATGGTATGTTGAACAGGCCACCTCCTCCCATACCACTTTTGCGACCATTTCCCAAGCCTTTTTATCTTATTTCCAGCTCCCCCTCCGATACGACACTGGTACAGAGCTTTTAACCTCTTTCCATCAATCCTCTTCGACCCGCCTTTCTGCTCATGTCCAGGAATGGCGGCGAAGACGGAGCTTGTGCCGCGCTCCCCCCTTTGAAGATCGGGTTTACATGGACTGGTTCCTTCGCTCTCTCTTACCTCCCATTGGCAAAGATGTCGCATCCCATTTTCCCCAAACCGAAGAAGCCGCCCTCCAAATAGCCTTGAAGTATGACCTTATCTACGCCCAATCTGGTTATGTTTATACCATCCTCCCTGACCTTCCCAAACCCGATGGCCCTAATGCCTCGGGGGCATCTCACTCTGTCGACGGTATCGTTGGAGCCCTGTCACATACCTCTGCTCCACCTCTTCCGGGCCATGGTTTTCCTCCAGTGGCCAGCCCCTCCGGCATTTTTTCCCCTCCCGGTAGCATGTATTCAGGCTACGGCATGCCTCCTCCTTTTGCCCACCCTCCTGCTTACCTTCCTGCTGCCCACCCTACTCCTTATCCATATCCGCAACCTGGTGTCCCAGCTCCTCCAGCATTTGGACCACCCACTCCCTTGCCTTCTCCACCCCCACAACCACACTTACTACCCCCTCCAGGGCAAGTATTTGCACAACAAGGGGCACCTAATTTTCATCCTTCTCAAAGAAGGAGAAGAGGCAATCTCTCCGCTTCTGGTAATCGTGGATCCACTCCTTCCAGTATTGACTCTACCACTGCCAATCAATCACAGGGCCCTCAGCCTAAGCCGGACAGGCCGCTTCGCACCAATAAGCCCTGTTCTTATTGCGGTGTTTATGGTCACTACACTCGTGATTGTCCTTTATTACCACAAATGCACCAGATGTGGGAATCTTAGGCCACTGTGAGGGGGCAACACTCCTCCCCTACTATCTCTCCCGCTCCAACTACTTCCCAACCTGCTGTGTTTACCGATCCTTTCCCTCAACAAGGATTCATGGCCACTCAACCTCCTCATGCCCCCGTAACCACTCAACCTTCCCCTTCTGGTTCCACTGATTACCAGATTCTCATGATGGCCTCTAAACCTCCTCTCACCATTGACCTCAACCTTCAAACTTGGTCCCATCAGTATTCCACACCTCCGGTTCCATCTGTCTCCGAGTCTCCATTGTCAGGTCCTACAGAGCCTCTATCGACACCCAATGGTCCCTTACAACTCCCTTTGCCCAAAGCCAAGGTTCATCCCCAGCCTCCTAAAGGACCATCACGCCGAAATGCTGCCTCTGGTCGGGCTGCCCATTCATACAGCATAGTAGATGATCTGGCCCAATCTCCTACTGCCATTTCAACACTGGAGCTCCTCCAGTCGTGTCCTTATCAAAAGAAGGCTCTACTATCTGTCGTGGGTGCTGTAGATCCTGCTGATGACCAATTGATTGTTTTTGACGCCCGTCAGTCAGAACATCCCCCTCTTCCTCCTTCGGTTGCTTTCCAAATCCTAGTCAAAATCCAAAATGCCAACGTTGCTCAGTGTATTATTGATGAGGGGGCATCTACCTGCGTAATGTCCGCTTCGGTTTGGAAACAACTCGGATCCCCTGAACTGGCCCCTTCCACTATCACCCTTCGTGCATGGGATGGCCATGCCTCCCAGCCCATTGGCCTATTCCGTAACTGTCCTATCACCCTTGCCGGCAAGACTGTTTGTGTCGACGTTGAAGTTATCGACGCCCCTCTTGACTACAACATCCTTTTGGGGCGTAGTTACACCTATGCCATGTCAGCCGTCCCGTCCGCAGTCTACCGCAAGATGTTTTTCCCTCATAATGGCAAGATTGTCACCATTGACCAGTTGACTTACCATGAACCAAAATCTCAGACCTCCCCTGAGTCCACCATCTCTACTGTCACCAACAAGCAAACTGTTGATTGTTTGACCAGTGTTTCCCCCGGCGTCTACAAAGACTCCTCGTTGCTTGGCATCTTTTTCGACTCCCATCCCGTCTCTGATCCTAACTTGGCGAACGTTTGCATGATGCAATCATATTGGGCTAACCTTACAGAGCCCACTTTGGCTAGTCAGCAACCTCAACCTCAACCAACTCCTAGCCCTTCGCCCCCGTTAGCCACCCTTCTTCCTTCTGAATCTTCTTCTACCGCCACTCCTCATGGGTCGATTCCACCTGAAATCAACCCCCTTGGCACCATTCCTCCTGGCCATTTCCATGCTGGTCAGATCCCTTTCCTCGCTCCCCCTCCTGGAGCTTATTCGGTCCCTACCTTGGCCACCCTATCCCTCCCCAACTTGACCTTGGGTATACCCGTCTGGTATCTTGACCCTCTAGCCACCACTTCGCCCGGTCAACCTAAACCATATATTACTTTGACCCCGGTTCAACCAATCCTTACGACTTCTCTTGCTACGCTGGTACCTCAGTCACCTCAACTAGCACCGCCTCCTGTTACAATCGCTTCGAATAAAAATGGCAAAGCTCGCAGGGGGGCATCAAAGGACAAACCTACCCCACCCAACCCTACCCCTCTTTGGCCTCCCAAGCATCCCATCCAGTGTGCTCTGTGTGATGTTGTTGGTCACGCCACTCATACCTGCCATGAATTACCACCTCTCAAGACCATGGTTAATGAAACGTCTCCAACATCAGACATCCCAGAATTCCATGTCACCATACCGGATTCTACCCCTAAACTTAAGAATTTGCGCACCAATCACCCTTGTTCTTTGTGCAATTTCCATGGCCACTATACCCACCTTTTCCCCCACCTTGACGAGTATCGTGCCTCTTTAGCCACATACCGCCAATTCGAAGCCGCCCTCGCCCATAATCCTTCTTCCCTCACACAGGACCACTTGTCTACCACGATTACCATTCCTCCTCTTGATACCGAAATGACCGAGACTTCAGCTACCATTTCTTACCTTTCCTCATCACCGCGATTCTCGGATACCAACCCCTTAGTACCTTCCCCCAATGCTTCGCCTGATCATTCAACTGCTCACTCTGTCACCTCACATAACATCGTACCTGTGAGCCCTTCCCATCACAATCAAGAGTCTCATCCCTCTACCTCCTCAGGTCAACCTATTCCATCCTCTCTTCCCATATTCCAGTCCGATGAAGACTTCATGGAAGCCATGACCAACCCTGATTTTCCATGGGACGATATGCACCATCGTGCATATTTCCTCCCACATCAATCCCATGACCAACATGCCCTCGAATCCAAAGACTTCATTCCTGATAAAGTCGATTGGTTCAAAAACCCCATCCCTGCACCTGATGCTTTCGAAGAAGGCAATATGGCTAATATCTCTCCCACCATCAAAATCAACATTTCTATCAAGCCAGGTATTGAAGAACATATCACCATGGGCGCCCAATGCACTCTGGAAGAAATTGAAGCCTACATGAACCTCTTCAAATAATTTCGTGATATTTTTGCCTGGTCATACTCAGAAATGCTCGGACTTGATCCTGCCATTGTCGAACATCACATCGACACATGGCCTGATGCCATTCCAGTTCGTCAAAAGTTGAGACCCATCCATCCTTCTAGACGTGAAGCCATCAAAGCTGAAATCGATAAGCTCTGGCAGGCTGGTTTCATTTACCCCATTGAATATACCACTTGGGTGTCTAACCCAGTTCCCATCCTCAAAAAACAAGGCACCATTCGTGTTTGCACCAACTTTCGCGATCTAAACAAAGCTTGTCCCAAAGACAACTTCCCCACATGATTTATTGACCAAATCATCGATGAGTGTGCGGGGCACGAGATTCTCTCCTTCATGGATGGCTTCTCCGAATACAACCAAATTGTTATCCGTCGTGCTGATCAACTTAAAACTGTGTTCATTATTCCGTGGGTCACCTTCGCATACCGTGTCATGCCATTTGGCCTTAAAAACGCTGGCGCCAACTTTCAACGAGCCATGTCTTATTGCTTCCATGACTTAGCCCATATTATCCTTGCCTATTTAGACGACCTTACCGCACGTTCTAAACATTGGGCGCACCACCTTCATGACCTGCGTACCATTTTTCTCCGATGCCGCAAGTACAACATTCGCCTTAACCCTTTGAAATGTGTCTTCTGTGTTCCCGCCGGTCGTCTCCTCGGCTCCATCGTGTCTAAAGACGGGATAAGTTCAAGCCATTGCCACTACACTTTTGACTTCCTTAGACTTCTTCGATCTCACACCCCTTTTGTCTGGGATACATACGCTCAAGAGTCTTTTGATGCCCTCAAACATGCTCTCACATCCACTCCCTTGATCCGTCCCCCTGACTTTGACCGAGATTTCATCCTATACATATCCGCTTCCACATATTCGGTTGCTAGTGTCCTTATCTAGGAGGATGATAATGGTGTCGAACATGTGATCTATTATGTCAGTAAGAACCTTGCCGGTCCACCTGTGTCCTACTCGCATGAAGAAAAATTAGCACTAGCTGTCGTGTTCTCGGTCCAAAAATTGCGTCATTATATCCTCATGCGTTCCACCAAGGTTGTGACTGATTCCAACCCCATGGATTTCCTATTGAGTCGCTACATCCTCAATGGGAAGTACGCCCGTTGGGTTGTTATTCTCCAAGAATTCGACCTTGAATTTGTCACCCTAAAAAGTAAGAAAGGTTTAGTCCTAGCTGAACTCATTTCTGATTTACCTACCCGGACGCAAGATACTCCAATTAATGACGCCCTTCCCGATGAACATTTGTTTTCCATAACCACCGATGATCCTTGGTACGGTGACATCCTTACTTACTTGCGAACCCAAATTTTCGCCCGTCACCCTGATCGTGATGCTCGACGATGTATCTGACACCAAGCCTCTCGCTACCTTCTAATTGGCGATGACCTTTATCGTCGCGGCGTAGATACTGTCCTTCATCGTTGCCTCACCCACGCTGAAGCCGAGAAAGTCCTAAATGCTTGTCATAGTGGTGCTTGTGGTGGCCACCTCTCCGGCCTCGCCACCACCCAAAAAATCATGCATGTTGGGTATTTTTGGCCTTCTCTCTTCCGTGATTGCATTGAAGCAGTCAAACACTGTCCCAATTGCCAAAATTTCTCCCCTAAGGCGCGAGCTCCTCCCTCTCCTCTCCATCTTGTCATCACAGCTGGTCCTTTTTGCAAATGGGCCATCGACTTTATGGAATGTCGACCTCCATCTTCTGGTAAACACAAATATATTATCGTGGCGGTTGACTACTTCACTAAATGGGCCGAAGCTATGCCTACATTCAATAATACGGCAGCCACTGCAACCCTCTTTTTCTTTAACCATGTCATTGCTCGATTCAAAGTTCCAAAACAATTAGTCTCGGACCATGGCTGACATTTCGAAGATCAGATTTGGCATGATCTCTCCTCCTTATTGGGTTTTGAACACCAATATTCATCTTCCTATTACCCCCAAGGTAATGGCCAAGTTGAAGCGGTCAACAAAATTCTTAAAACCATGCTTCAACGAATGGTGAATAAACACAAAACCAATTGGCATCTCATGCTCTTCCCTGCTTTGTGGGCTTATCGTACTTCTGTTAAAACCGCCACTGGTTTCACTCCTTTCCACCTTGTCTTTGGCGAGGAGGCAGTCTTACCAATCGAATGTGAAATCCCTTCCCTTCATTTGGCCGTCGAACTTCTCCCTGATACCCAACCTCTAGAACAACGACTTATCATGCTTGAGCGCGCTTCTGAAGATCGTCGTGTTGCATTACAAACTCTTGAAGCGGCCAAAAAGCGCACCAAAGCTCAGTATGACCGAAAAGTGCATCCTCGCACCTTTCATGAAGGTGACCTTGTTCTAGTCTATGACTTGGCCCACGATACCCTCGGTCATGGGAAATTCGACTCATTATGGCTAGGTCCTTACATCATCAGTAAAGATCTTGGGAAGGGAGCATATCTTTTAGAGGACTTTGAAGGCCACCCCCTTCCTAATCCTCGCAATGCACTCTATCTCAAGAGATATTACCCTTAGCATTTCCCGCTCGAAATGCATGTTTTACTTTCTTGTAGATAGCCAGCATATGTTTGTTTTCATCAGTCACTACTTCACCAGGACACATGTTGTCCACGAAGTCTTCCTTTCCTCCTTTTTCAAATCGGATTTCCTCACTTACAACACTTTTCCTTGGGGCACCACTTAGCCTCCATCTTTATTCTTGTCTGTGTCGATTTCCGTCATGAGATACCATTTCATACTCATGTTTTTCGGGTCCCCTTTGGACCTTTCATCATTTCAACATCATCATTAGTCTTCGTCTGGGTACCTTGGATCCAGCCCCTTTTCAGCATGTTCACGATACGTATACTTGGTGGTCCAGTGATGCCGCAACAGTTATTGGTGATTCCCGGGCATGTGTGAGATGTCTCAACCCTCATGAGGGGGTGGCCCTGTAGGTAGCCTCCCACATGCCCATATGACTTCATTCCCGCCCTTGATGCAACTCCTCCCATTTGATGATATCGGCTTCAACCGCTTTCAACGCCATTTTCGATTCACATGTCTCTGTCAGATTTTGAGAGCCCTTCCCCATGTGTAGAGGGAATTTGGGTATATTTGTATCTCATGTACTACCATATTACTGTATAAGTCCTGAATATTATTCCAGGCATCACATGTATGTGGGATTCATCCTATGATTTATCTGGCTCATGTTTTGGCCAACACATGCTTCATTATTGCATTCCGTGGTTTTCTAGATGCCTTAATCTTTGTACTTATTGTGTTCCGTGGTGTTCCGGGTGCCTTATTCTTTGTACTTTGTCTCGGCGGGCATAGGTATGCCTCCCCCGCCACCTTTAGCACAGGTACCACTTCATCAACTAGAGACTTGTTGCACCTGTAAGTCTCATCTCCTCAGGGTCTAGTCCTTTAGCACATCAGCCAACCTTACATTTCTCTCTCTCACTTCCCTCTCGATATCTAGTGATTGAGTTCTTACAACGTACTTCGGTCATACGATTTGCTCCTAACACTCGTACGTTGGGGGGAAATCTGTTACACCATTTTTTGGTCATCTAACCTATTATTATTAGATGAACCCAAGTACACCGTGTAAGACCAATTTTACCCTAAGTAAAATTACTTTCACCGTATAAAATAACTCATTTGTTTATATTTCCTGGTCATATTTAACCCAAAATAAGGAACTTAATTAAATAAATCCTTATTTATTTAATTATTCCCTAAGAATAAGTTATTTAAATCATTATTTACATAATATTCTTAGATAAATTTGACTAAATCATCCATAAATAATTAAATAAACCATTATTTATTTAATTATATTCCCATCACTTCCCTAAAATGATAAATAAATCATTTATTTATTTATTATTTATAAATAAAGGAATTGACCCAAGTCAAGAACCCTTTTCCCTCCAACAAATATAATAAAATATTCCTAAAGGGTGCTTCTAGAATTCGATTAATAATACTTTATTCATGCACCGAGTTCTAGACCGCCCCAATATTTTGTTATAAATAGGGGGGTTTTCCCCATTCATTAGTCACCTTCATTGCATTAGATCACTCTGGATCTACTCTTGGTCACCATTTTCCATTTTTCTTTGTGAACTCCCATTGAGTTCCATGTTTGTTTTCCTACATCCATAAGAGAGAGAAATGTTAGATCTGAAACACTGAGGACTTCCAAGAACCCATCCCACTGAGGAGAACCGGAAGACACCTTTCTTGTTTTCCTCTCAGGTGCCCCATTCTTTAATATAATACAAAATTCTTTTAAATACATTCTTCTTGTCTTGTCCATTGGATTTATGGAGCCATGTTATATTTTATCTGCTTAATGTCTTTTGTGCTTAGATCTAAATTTGTGCAACAAACTTAAAGATATTTTGCAGCCATAATCGATGTTAGGGATGTTTGTTATGCGTAGCTAAAGTGATCTTTTACGAAGAAATATTCATACTAACAATAGTGACGTGTTCCTTAGTTAGCAATGCAATACACCCTTCACCCCCATTTATTATTATGGTTTCTACAACTTCATGCATTGTGCATTAAACATATCTTTAGTTCTTTTACAAACTAAAAAATTGATTTAAAAGTAAATGTGTGTTCATTTGATGATTGTGTGTGGGTCATATCTAGTTTTTGATTTTCATCCTTATCCTTAAAATCCCTCTTTCTAAATATACACCCCACAGCTTTATCTCACATGAAAATTTGGTGATCACGATTGATTAAAATTATATTGAGAATGAAATTTAGTGAACATGAAAAATTATTGAGAGAACATAAATACCCTGTTGAAATGAAAGTACTATGATGGAAATGTATTTATATTAATGAATCAACCAATGAAAAAACACTCCTTTATGGATGTAGTAATATTAAAATGGCTAGAATAGTAGTACTTGTCTCTAAGAATAGAGGTGAAAAAGATGTTCATTCGAAGAAAAAACAACCAGTAACAAGAGGTTGAAACTACATTTAATGATTCCAATGGAATCCAAGAAGAAAAAATCATAATCCAAGCATGATTATGGTTTAGCAAGAGCACTACATTGAATGAATCTAAGTTGTTTGAAAAAAAGCCAAGCCTTGCTATGATCATAGTAGTGTTTTATTCAATGCTCCATTTTGGGTCTTTGTTTGTTTATTGGAAATAACATTTTGATATATTTAGTAAATTCACCAATATTCATGCATAGATTCTCCCAAAAATGAATTTGAATGATCTAAATTTATGAAAGGAATGAAATGATAAACATATTTATAAACAAAATTGTTGTGAAACCAGCTCCAAAAATAGAAGAAAAGAGATATCAATGCCTTAGAAATAAGCCACTTCGAGGGGGAAACCTCCAATACATTACATAAATGAACAATCATTCGATGATACAAATGACCAAAACCTCCTTCTATATATGGGAGTTCATGGGGCCACAACGTAATCATGGTGGGGCCATAATGTCATCCTGGCCGACCTAACAATAATAATTTAAAGGCACAATAATAACAATATTGGGGTTACAGGGGTACAACAATAAAAATAAGGGGGGCTACACTAACATAATAAGGGACTACACTATTAATATAGGGACCTAACATGCCCCTCAACCAGAACAAGTGTTATCTTCAACGATTCGGTAAGCTCACGGGTGCTTCTGTATAAAATTCTCATCCTCCCATGTAGAATCTTCGGTGGGTAAGTTCTTCCACTTGATGAGATACTCTGAAATTGATCGATTCCGTAGTTGTCGAGTTCTTTTTTCCATGACTGCTTCAGGTTCCAATATGATTTTCCCTTCCCCATCAAGTTCTGGCAATACTGTTTGAACTGGAAGATCATCACCTATAACCTTCTTTAAGCATGAAACATGGAAAACTGGATGTACTCGCGAAGAAGCAGGAAGCTCCAATTTGTATGCCATAGTACCAATCTTTTGCAACACCTTGTAAGGACCATAGTACTTTTGTGATAATTTATTATCCTTCTTAGCTTGCTTGAGGGACATTTTTTTGTATGGTTGTAGCCGTAAAAATACCCAATCTCCTACATCAAAACTTCTCTCGCTGCGATGTTGATCTGCCTGTTTTTTCATTCGATTTTGTGCCAAATTTAGGTTATCCTTTAAGAGTTGGAGAACTTCTTGTTGATGCTCGATGTGATCTTCCACTACTTGAACCTTAGATTTTTCTCTTAAATAAGATGTGATGGATGGTGGATGATGTTATCAAATCTACCTTAGGCTGAAATAAGGTAAAACTCAAGGCAACATCAAACCACGCTCAGCCTCGTAGCTAGCCCTACGAGGACAGGAGAGGGCTCTCTCCAGGTCTATCTCGGAAAAAGGTCTTCAAAGGGGCTGAGATGACTTATAATGGATATTTATTTTAGGCTAGTAAATAGATAGGAAGGTTTGTTTTAAATTTTTTGGGTTTTCGTTGGAAAAATGGGAAAAACAATTTTGGGCTCGGGGATGAGGCCAGATCTTTGCAGAATTCGAGTTGGGGCAAGGTAGGCAGTAGTCTTGATGCTTTTTGATTATGTGTATAGATGGATCAGAATGACAAGGAGCTGAAGAGGGCAAGGGAGAACAAGGATCCTCTCCAAACTGGCGAAAACATATAAAACTAAACAAATTTAAAGGCAGAGCACTGGAATCAATGGATTCTACCTCATTTACTCATTCATTTAGTTTCAGAAGCAAAGAAGGGAATGGAATACATTAAACATTAAATAACTTACAAATAACTGAGAGAACACACCATCAAAACTGAAATCCACAAGAATCCCAACAGGTGCTGCAAAACCTCTGATCTTTCCTTAGCCAAAATGCAGAAAATATGTACAATAGTGTGCCAAACTTTTCCCAAGAGTCCAACCATGAAAGTGTCTCAGAAAATACAATAAATAGACAAGTCTAACCCCTTCCCATGCCTCTAGGGGTCGAGCTCATGCTTCTAGGAGCAGTTTGAACCAATTCTAAACAAAGAGCTAAAATCTAGGCAACCAAACAACTTGCCTCTATAAGCTAGGAAACTGATCCATTCACTTGATTTTCACTTTTTTGTGAATGAATCATCTAGAACAAGTAAATAAGTGCCAAAGTTACATCATGTACATCAAATTACATCAATAAAAACCAAAAATTACATCAAGAGGTGAAACTAGTCCAAATTGGCCGAATTTCTGAGCTAGAAGGTGAAAAACATGCCAAAAATCTCTATGCGCCGCGCGCCAAATCTCTATGCGTCGCGCTACTTTCAGCCTATTTTTGGGGAACTTCCCGGAGTCCACATTGAGCTCAAGATAGCTCGTTGGAAATCCCTGGATGTTGGCTATCCAACCCAAGTGGAATTTTTCAATTTGGAGCTCATTTTCCCCTCCAAAACTTCATTCTCCCAGAAGTACTTCCTGCTGGTGCAAAAGGTGGCAGAAAGGTGGTTTTCATGGTGTTTTTGGCCCTTTTGATCATCCAGAACTTGATGAAATGCTTCGTCCATTTCTAAGCATGCATAACTTACCATGAAAAATCCAAAAATACAAAGTTTTCCTCCATAAGCTGTCCCAATCATAAGCGCGCGTCGGGACGCGAGACGTTGTTGGCGGAAAAACCTATTTTGTGACCAAAATTTTCAAAAATGACAAAAACTTCTCCAAATTTGCTGAAATTTAGAGTGAAGATCCCCTATCATGCCTCATGCTCAGCCAACGAAGCCTTGGCCAAAATCCGGAGTGGATCAGGCCTCTTTCGCCGTTTCAGTGCTTTGCTCAACCTTCTCTTCAAGATCTTCATTTTTGCTCTGCAAACGTGCATGCGGGCCCAATAATGACCTTTCATATGACGGAGCATGTCTTTGTCTCTATTGGCCTTTTCCAAAAACTTCTCCAGATGAATGTTAACATGCATGAGTTCGGTCTCTCGCTCAATTGGTGTCATGTCACCAGGTCTCTTCCGGGCCAATTGTCGATCTTCACGGATTCGCCGCAGCTCTACAAGTGTGTGCTGATCCTCCAGCTGTTTGTTCCGCTACTCCAAGTACTTTATCACCCACTGTGCTCTCTGCAAATTCTCTGTCAAAGTACCAATCTCAGCTTTCTACTCTTGGATGACCTCCCTCAGTTTCGAGCTAGGAGAGCTCGCATCAACATCGATGAGTATAAAATCAGTGTCTCGGCCTCCTGAAGGGCCCTCATCGTGCATAGGCCTCTTGCCTCTGTCCTGAACCTGTACCTGTGCTGATGTCGAAGGCGAGACCCCTTCCACACCATGTGGAGATAGTACTCGCGCTGCTGATGAAGTCAACGAGACCCCTTCCACCCCGGGTGGAGATAGTACTCGTCGTGACGCTGCAAATAAGGCTCTGCGGCCTCGCTGATATGTAACATACACTGGAGCACTGCTATGCTCAGTCTCAGGAATACCAAACTGGTTTGAAGGGTCTCTCTCATCATGAACTACCTCGGGAGGTGGCTATGGCGCTGAAAAGAAGTCACGGGAGATGAACTCCTCCCAAGAAATGCCCTGCTTTGCGAGCTGATGTACCACCATGATTTTGATCAACGCATAATGATATATGCTGTTATGCTGCTATGCTGGGGTCTTCTTATGTACAATAAATGTCATCCGCTCTATGTTACGGTACATGAAGTATGGAATGCTCATCATACGTACCCTCATGAAATGCATCAACAAACGGATATGGTACGCATAGAGACGCGAGAATCTACCCTCGCAACTGAAATATCGAATGATCAGTCTCATCAATGGTGCATACTCATCCTTCAGAAATCGGAACAAAAATACCCTGCTCAGCTGCCTCATATATCCAGGTCTGATATATGGCTCATAATAGGATTTCTCTAGCTGCTGTCGTTTGTTCCATTCCTCTCCTATGTTTGGTATCCCGGTGGCCTGAGCAATGGTCTCTGGTGACAAAATGAAGTTTACTCCAGCAAGGTTTACACGGCCATCATGCAAATGTAGAACAAATAGGCGAGCTAACTCATGATGATGCTGAGTTTGGGAAATCATCTCACAATAATGGAAACATGACTGACGCTGAAAACAATCCATTGCAAGCGGGCAAGCCTGCAGTTGGGTCAAAGAAGTGGGCTCCTCCCTGACATGCCTGCCACTTTTGCCACTTTTGTGAGACCTCCTTGGCACATTAACCTCTGCTGTGGAATCACTGTCATACCCCTGCTCATAAACTGAATCCGTCTCTGACATGGCGCTGAAATCAAGATGTTTGACAAATATATGCTGATATGGTAATGATGAAAACAAGAATTCAGTGTATGCTCTAATCCCAAATGTGTCACATATGTATCAAGGTGCTATAGGAAAACCACAATGAGGAAAGTACTGTCAAGTGTGAGGGCAGCCCCTGTTTGAGGGATTTAGGAATATGGACAATTTACAAGTGATATAGGAAAACAGTGAAGTGAGGGGGGTATTTTTGGGAATAGGAATAGGTGAAATGACAAAATGTAAGTGAAATCTAAGGCATAATCCTTGAATGTTGTGGCAATTAAAAATTTGTCAATGGAGGGAAAGGATAACAAGTGATAAATTTAGAGTTTTACCACATGGGAACAAAAGGGAATGTAGGATGTGAAACAGTGGTATAACAATGGGACTGTGGTATAATATCAGTGATCACAGCAGTGAGGAAAATGATATAATGATAGCAGTGATAAAAGCACACATAACAATGGCATAAGAGTGTTTTGGCAAATGCAAGTTTCGACATCAATTTCAAATGACAATCATCACTCCTCAAACCCTATGGAGCAGATTTCGAAGTGGACATAGGGTTAAGTTTTGCACCATTCAAACATTTGTTTTCTCCGCCTTTAAACCACCACAGCATATCCAAAAATCATTGAGCAGGCGTGGATAACTTACTTGAAGGCGAATGAGGTGATTTGATACGAGTTTCGGTGAAGGAGGGTAGTTTTCCGGCCTTAGGGCTCTATGTGCTGCCTGCATGCCCAACGCGCCGCGTGCCTTGGGTGCGCCGTGCGCGTGTAAAAATGAACTGCACAAAGTTTCCCAGTGCACCGCACGCATCCTATGCGCCGCACACTCCTTTGTATGCGCCGCGCGCTGACTGTCAGCACAATTCCGGCCCTTTCAACGATGCAATTGCTCTTCAACCTCCAAATTTGGCTTTGTTCTGGAAATTTGTGAATGTAATTTGACACCAATGGTTTATGTAACCTTGGAAAATATCTTGTAAGAGTTGGTTTTAATTTTTACTTCCTCCACAACCCACTTTGTAATGTTTCTCATTTGGCACTTTGTCATTTCACTGAACTTCTGTCTTTTGGCTTTTTGCACTGATTTTCTAAGTTTTGGACTGATGAAATGATTTGATTTTTGCAGGGATTTTGGCGTTTGGACTTCGGCAAAGACCAGAGGCTGCATTGAAATTTTTTATGGTAGAAAAAAATACATGTTTGTTACAAAAAAATAAATTTGACAGTTTCTTGTTCAAAACAGAGTTTTGAACTAGAAATGTCCTCAAATGTGTTTGATGATGAAAATTTGAACTAAGAACCTTTTTGAAAACCATCCTCATGGCCTGCGGGCATTTATTAAATACATCAAAAGACTGAACCCTAGACTCTAAAACTAAAAGACTCTTGTTGATGAAAATAATCATTTATGACCATGAATGACGTGACCTGAACTTCGATGACTTTTGAGGAGTTTTAATTAGCCCAGCAGGTACAAGCATGAGGGAATACAAGAAGACCAAACCCTCTCGTCAGTCAATGGCATGCCCCTAGCGAAATGCAATGAAGTGAAGTGAGCGAGACACCTAAAAATGATATGCAAAAAGCGAAATGATCCACGACGGAGGGTTGTAAGGACAGCCGACTCAGGATGATATCCAAAAAGTGCCATAAATGGGGTCATTTTTGCTGCAGTATGGAAGGAAGTGTTATACCACCATTCAGCGAGAGGTAACCACTTGACCCATTATGCTTGCTTATCAGATACAAAACAACGAAGATATCCTTCCAAACATTTATTCACTATCTTTGTTTGACCATCGGATTGAGGATGATAAGATGAGCTATGAGCTAGTTGAGTACCCAAACAAGAAAATAATTCTGTCCAAAAATTTCCTGTAAAAATGGGATCTCTGTCACTTACAATAATCTTCGGGTTTCCATGTAGCTTTTGAATTGTTTCCATAAATGCGGTAGCAACTGTACTCACTTTAAATGGATGAGATAATGCACAAAAGTGTGCATACTTGGTAAGTCTATCAACTACCACCATGATGACGCTCCTTCCTTCAGACTTAGGTAAACCTGTGATAAAATCCATTGAAATCTCCTCCCAACGTTGACTTGGAATGGATAAAGGTTGTAGAAGACCTGGGGTCTTAATTGTCTCAACTTTATTTTGCTAGCAAACCAAACATTCCGCCACAAACTTTTGAATATCAGATTTAAGGCCATCCCAAAAAAATTCTTTCTTCACCCTGTGGTAAGTTTTTAAAAATCCTGAGTGTCCTCCTAAAGGAGAAGTGTGCAATTCCAAAAGAATATTTTGTTTTAGTTTGGAATTCTTGCAAATATATAAGCGATCTTTGTACCATAAGGAATCATTTTTCCAACTAAATGTATTAGATGTACTAGGATCTTGCTGCAACTTTTGAATGAGATTCCACACTTCTTCGTCCTTCTTCCATTCATCCCTTGCTTCGGTTATCCAATTTGGTTGGATAATTGAAATGGCACAAAGCAATGCTTCCACCTCTTCATCCTTTCTTGAGAGTGCATCTGCAACAACATTAAGCTTCCCTTTTTTGTAGACAATTTCAAAGTCATAACCCAACATCTTTGTGACCCATTTTTGCTGCTCTTCTGAAGATAGTCTTTGTTCCAAAAAGTGTTTAAGACTATCATGATCAGTTTTTACCTTGAAGTGTCTTCCCATTAGGTAAGGTCTCCATTTCTTTAGTGCATGTAGTATTGCCAACATTTCTTTCTCATAAATAGCCTTTTGTAAATACTTTCCTTTGATTGAACGACTTTCAAAAGAAATGAGTCTTCCTTCTTGCATTAAAACAGCACCAATTCCATTTACTGAGGCATCACATTCCACAATAAAGGTTTTTGTGAAGTCTGGCATAGCTAAGACTGGTGCTAGGCACATTGCCTCTTTAAGATGTTCAAAGGCCTTAGTTGCTTCAGGAGTCCATGAAAATGCATCTTTCTTCAATAGTGTTGTTAGAGGTGCTGCTATTCTCCCATAATTCTTAACAAACTTGCAATAATACCCTGTTAACCCGAGAAATCTGCACAACTGCTTTATGGTTGTGGGGACTTTCCGTTCCTTAATGGCTTTAATTTTGTTAGGGTCTACCTTAACACCCTCATGAGATACAATATGACCCGGATATTCCACCTCTTGTACTCCAAAGAAACATTTGGATGTTTTTGCATATAATTGTTTCTCCTCCAATAGTTTGAGCACCCTGTCAACATGTTGAACATGATCCTTCCAAGACCTGCTATAGATTAGTATATCATCAAAAAATAATAGAAATTTTTTTCTAAGGAAGTGTTTGAAAATAGAATTCATCAACCCTTGAAATGTAGAAGGTTCATTGGTAAGGCCAAAAGGCGTGACTAAAAATTCATAATGACCCTCATGAGTTCAAAATGCTGTTTTCGGAATATCTTCAGTCTTCATTCTAATTTTATGATATCTTGAACAAAGATACAACTTGGTAAAATAAATTGCTCCATGTAATTCATGAATCACAGGAATGGGAAATTTATCTTTAATAGTGAGCTTATTGAGCTCCCTATAATCCGGACACATGCGCCATGATCCATATTTTTTGTGCACCAATACTACTGGAGCAGAGAAAGAACTTTGACTAGGTTGAATTATACCAGCCTCTAACATTTCTGCAATCATACGTTCAATTTCGATCTTTTGGACATAAGGATATCTGTAAGGCCTGATGTTTGGAGGAACACATCCTAGAATCAAATGAATAGCATGATCATGATCATGAATAGGTGGGAGTCCTTTGGGAGTATCAAACACCTTGGAATGACTCTCCAAGACTTTCTGGAGATCTGGAGAAATATATGATTTTGATGTTGGAACTTCTAGTGAGCATAATTGCGCAATTATGCCACGTTGTTATTTATTTAGAAGCTTTGTCATGAAATTAGAGCTTATTATATTTCGTGGCTTCCCTGTGATACCCCGTAATTCGATTTCCTTTCCTTCCGAAAAAATTTTCAAGAAAAGTACTTGAAAATTAAAAGCTATTGTTCTTAAAGATTGTAACCATTGTACTCCTAGTACAACATCAACACCTCCCATTGGTATGGAAAGAATTGGACTATTCAATACATATTCCCCCATGGCTAGCTTGATATTATGGCATTTTCTAGAGAAATTTATAGTTCCTCCATTTGCAATCATGACTTGACATTCTGGTGCTAGGCATAGGAAAAAATTCAATTCCTTGGCTACCTTATAATGAATAAAATTATGGGTACTACCCGAATCAATCAACACTATTAACTTTTTCTTCTTGATATGTCCTTCTATCTTGAGAGTTTGAGGAGTGGTAATTCCTACCAATGCATTACATGATATGGTCAGACTCATTTCTTCTTCTTCTAGGGTTGGTTTCTGGTGTATATCCTCTTCTTGTTCATTTTCTTCTCCCTCTTCACAATCTATGTAAAATAATTTCTTCTCAGCACACCTATGACCTTTGATGTATTTGCTATCACAACTGTAGCAAAGCCCTTTTGCTCTTTTTTCTTCCAAATGTTGTGGTGTCAACCTTTTAGGTTGTGGAAATATAGGCGTAGCAACACTTCCTTCTTTATTGAAGTGAGTGGTAGGCTTCCTTGTCGCCATAATTTTACATTCAATTTTTCTTGCCAACCTGAAAGCCTTCTCAATTGAATCAGGTTCCAAAATGCGAACTTCATTTGGATATCAGATACCCTTATATTCAATTTTTGGAAGTCCTCAATGTGCTCCCCCACTAAACCCTTTTTTTTTAGATTTATCAATTGGCTAAAGAAGGTGTTGCTCTTTGTATCCTCATAATGTGCTATGATTTCCTCTGTAAAAATTGACCAAGTGACAATTTTTTTACGGGAGAAAAGCCATTGATACCATACAAATGTATTTTGTTCTAAATGTAAAGTTGAAATGCGTACCTTTTGTGTGTTTTGCACATTATGGAGATCAAAATATTTCTCCATCTGTAGTATCCATGTTACAAAATCCTTTCCATCAAACTTCCTCGTATCCATTTTTGGAATATGGTGGTTCTTCCCGCCAACATTAGAGTTTATGAAATCACGATTAACATTTATTTTGTTCTCATCATGAATTTCCTCTACTATCTTTTCACAATTAGGAAACATTTCTTGTATCAACTTTGTCAAACCTTCCATGTCTGCTTTTAGATCATTCTTCATGTTTTTCATTTTTTCATCGATATTAGCTTCCATGTCATCCATCTTAGATTCCATGCTAGCTTCCATGCCATCTATCTTAGATTCCACACCTTTCTTCAAACCATCCATATTATTCTTCAAACCATCCATCTTCCCTTCCACACCTTTCTTCAAAACTTCCATTTCATTTTTTTCCGCTCTTTGTGAGAGCGAAATTTGGTGCACTTGCTCTTGTAATTTTGATACATCATGTTGCAATTCTTCATCTTCATGAGTCATAGTAGAGCCTTCTGAAGGTTTAATGGGTTTTGAATTATTTTTACGTGGAATTTTTTTTAGAACCCAATACTTATATCTATTCTACAATACGCCCTTGTAATCAATTAAAATTGATTCTTCAAACAAGACTTATGCAATTCGGAAAAAAATACACACTTTTTTCTTGCTTTTGAGGAGCTCGATATTGAAATTAGATTATCTCTGTGATTTCGACTCTTCAATATTTGAAATTTTTCACTGAGATATTCCTCTCAATTCTCTTTCGAATTCCATAGGTTTGACCTGATTTGGATTCTCCAAGACAAAGTTATGTCCAATCTCCCACAATGACCTAATTATGGACTGGTTCAGTAAAGCTAACTTGTACGACTTGCCACGTGTCACTATTTTGTCCTTTGGCTCTGAAATTGATAGAAAAGAAACCACAGTCCGTGTAATTGTGACCTCTTTTTACATCACTCCAATCTGATGCTCAGAGAGAGAGTTATGAATATTTTCTCACGATCACCTCTTTGAGATGAAATTTGGGAGCCTGAAAAAGTACTACCTTCCACAGATCATATCTTCGAAAATATTGCGAACCAAGCTCTGAAATTTTGCGAAGAGTTTCCTTAGGATTTCGGATTCATGCCCTAAAAATTTCAGATTATGAACCTTCGTAGAAAAACATTTATAGCGAAAATTCCACGATGACCTGTTTAGAGCAGCGAAACCCTAGAATCCAAAGCTCTGATACCAAATGTTGTGAAACCAGCTCCAAAAATAGAAGAAAAGAGATATCAATGCCTTAGAAATAAGCCACTTCAAGGGGGAAACCTCCAATGCATTACATAAATGAACAATTTTTCGATGGTAAAAAGTACCAAAACCTCCTTCTATAAATAAGAGTCCATGGGGCCACAATGTAATCCTAGCCGACCTAACAATAATAATTTAAAGGCACAATAATAACAATATTAGGGTTACAGGGGTACAAAAATAACAATAAGGGGAGCTACACTAACATAATAAGGGACTACACTATTAATATAGGGACCTAACAAAAACACAGAGATATAGTGATTTCTATTGATAAATGAAAAATGTTGAAATTGTATACATGAAAAATGAAAATGAAATATCTTAAATGGTGGTAGATTATCTCTAAGAAGATATGTAATAGACACACACCTTCACTGAACTATATTAGAATGGGGCTCAAAGGCATTTTATCATAAAGAAACAATGAGAAACCCAAAACATCCAAAAATCTAACCCTAACAGATGAAGTGCCAATGACTTATGGGCTTGATGGGGTAATTTGGAATGTTAACATATTAGGGTCATAAATTTGGTATATGATATTAATTTTGAATGCATAATAGACTATTATAAAGTTACTCATTTTCCCAAAAAATTCCATTTAGGGCCTCAAATGGTTCCAAAAGTTCAAGACCTAAAAAATATACAAAAAACTACCAAAATAGAAAATTATGTAGTGAGCTAGTGGAATAGGTTGGTGGCCACTGATATAAACCTAGATCATTCCTCCCATATTAGGAAACACTGGTTTCCAATATGTCAAGTTCCTCCATTAGTTGAGGATTTTTTTGTTGAACTTGGGCCCTTGTAAGCCACTTTCCTTGGTGCAGGAGTTGGCATGCTTTGACAACTTGATACAGTTGGATCCTCTATTTGTGGGTGCTCTTAATGTGTGTCCTCAATTTGATCAATTATGGAATTTTCAACGCAATATGGGTTAGATATGTTAGTGTCAGTTGCACTGAATTTTTTTATATGTCCAACGATGGTGGAAAGTATGGTTGAAGGTGGTCCACATTGAACATTGGGTGCAAGCCAAGGAAGGGAAGATACTTATCTCAACAATGTTGTCATCCACAACTTTGGTGATTGTATAAGGTCCATAGTGGAGTGGTTGAAACTTCCAATGGTTCCCTACAAGGCATTCCTTGTTTAAATGCAACCAAACCTTGTCTCCCACTTGAAACTTGTGTGGTACCTGATGTTGATCATGGCATTTTTTTTACTTAGTATTAGATTTTTGCAAAAGGCTTGTGATATGTGGATGATAATTTTCTTACCAAAACTATAATGTACCCATTATGTGCATGCTAGCACCATAGAATACATCTCCTTGTATATCTATACAATATTAGAGAGTGTTTTACTATGATGGGCCACTAAATGTCCTTGTTGAATCAGGGCTACATCAATAGCATAGTTTAAGGCATTTGTCTCAATCTAAAATGGTTGTTGCAGGTCTGGAAAGGTGAGGACTAGTGCTAAGAAAAGGTGGCGTTTTAGTTCATCGAATTCCTTTTATTGTGACTCAATCCAAAATATTTTTTATTTTTCTCTGCCCTTGGTCACTTGAATTAAGGAATAAGTGATATAAGAGAAAAAAACATGATTCCTTAGTACAAATCAAGGCCCAACAAGTTGTGATGATATGTTAGAGTCTTTGAGTTTGGCCAATCTTGAATGACTTGGATATTGGATGGATTTGTTGAAGTTGTAAATAGTGTCACTCTTCATAATGTAAATTTATCATTGATGTATTTATTATATTTTTATCAAAACATGTTATTCATGGTCAAAGAGTAAAAAATAATTTATTATAAATAAAAATAAATTGTATTTGATTCATTTCCCATTTGACCATTTTTAAAGAAAATGAATTTGACTTTTATATTGAGTCAAAAATCCACAAGATGGCCATGTCATCCCCGCATGGAAAATTAAATCTAGTCCTCCAAGAGACACCTATTTGACCCTCCAAGGAAATTATATATAAAGAGGTAGTTTGACATAATTGAGATGCACATACACATCATCACAAGAAGTATTTTCTAAGCCAAGTTAAGGAGAAGAAGGCGAATAAAAAGAGAGAGAATGACTAAAGACAAGAATAGTATTCCTTTTTTCAATAAATCATTGGCTTTGACATCTCACACGCTTGGAAGGATGAAATTTCTGTGACAAAGAAAAAAAAAATCTAAGTTAGTTGCAGGCTTAAATTCGGCCCTATTTGCAGGTTCAAAATTCCTTAAATTTGACCATATTTGGAGCAGTTTGAACAACATTGACTTTGAAATTGGAGGCGACTTGGAGGATTTTTGGCTTGGTATCTTGGTGGAAATTTGGTCTCAGTATTGGTCTTTGATATTTCTCATTTTGATCTAATTCTATGAGAGAAAGATTGTTGGGTTTTCCTTGGATAATTTTGGTGTCTCTTGTATGTTTGTGATCTTCATAGAATTAGATCACAAAGGATCTTGTATGTTTGTGATCTTCATATTTTCCTGATATATTGAAAGTTTGTATAATTTCTTGATGAAGAAGACATAATAATTAAGAATAATACATTTAACATTCACAAGTAATAATCAAGTAGATAAATTAGGTGTTAAACTTCACTATATTTGGGTTCTCAATAAGATCCACATCCACACCTTGCTCATCATTAATGTATCTTGGGTATTGGGCATTTTCCATGCCAAATGAGAATTTTCCCAAGTTAATACATAAATTTTGTTACCACATAGTGTGAATGACTTACTAAATATGTTGCAATTGTTTTGCCAAAATCTTGTTGAAGATGATAATATCATCTATATATACAACCAAAAAAGAGCTAGTGAAAGGCCACAAGATATCATCCATCAACCTCATGAAATTTGTTGGGGAATTCATTAAACCAAAGGGCATGAACAACCATTTAAAAAGACCCTCCTTAGACTTGACATAATTCTTCCACACATCATTTGGTTCTATTGGGACTTGGTGGTATCCGAACTTCAAGTCAATATTACTGAAGTACCTGGCCCCTTTGAGTTGATCAAGAAGGTCATCAATTTGGTGAATCGGGTGTTGTTTCCTGACAATGATTTTTTTTCAAGGCCCAATAATCAATGCAGAGTTTCCAGGTCTCATATTTATTTTGCACAAGTATAATTGGGCTTCCACAAGGTGAGGAACCCACTTTGATGTGCTATTTTTGGAGAATCTCTTGGATATCTCACTTTATTTCCTAATTTTCTAGAAGAGAGTGATGGTATATTGGCCCATTGAGAAGAGGTATGTCAAGGGTCAGATCGATTGAATGCTTGAACTGATAATGTAGAGGTACCCCAATGGGTGAGGAGAATATTTCTATAGATTCTTCCACAATCTGATCCACTTGTCTTTGTTGTGTGGAAGAGCCCTATGTGGAAACCATGAATGTGGCCACAATATTATCATTACTTTGAGAAAAAAAATAGGAAGAAGACAAATTTCCTAGTCTAGGAGATGACCTTATTGCATTTCTTAGAAAATATCAAATAAATGGAAATAGGCAGGATTACCTATGGTATCTTGTATAGTTTTTTTCCCAAAATAATAATAACACTATGAGGTCTAGAATCATATACAACGTGACACTTTCACATGGTTTTCCCAATAGAACATCACAAAATTCAAGGGGAGAAACATCACATCATAACTCATCCTTGAAAGGATTAATGATGTAGGTAAGGAAGCACTGTTAAATGACATGAAGATCTCACCATTGGTGGATCCACCCGATGATGTATGGTTGTGGGTGTGGTTTTGTTGGCAAACCCAACCACTTAATAACCTCCACTAAGATGAGGCTTGTTTGACTCCTATTATCGACAATGAAACATATATGAGCGTCGCTCACCCACACTTGTGAGTGAAATAGGTGCTCAACTTATTTCGAATGTTCGATATCACTTTGGTAAACCTTGGTGGTGGAAAAAATGGTACTGGATTATGCATGAATGATTTATTTCCCCTTATCTAAATTATGTTTAGAGTCATAACTTGTGTCTCAATTTCAGGATTTTAGATTGACCACCAATGAATGTCTTGCACGACATTCATTGGTGTTATGAGAGGGGATATTTTGGAACTCACACCACTTTCTCATGTCTTTCGTTTTCCTCCCATTACCATTCCTTGTTTGTGGTTTAGATTTTTTTTCTTGGGGTCGTCCACCCAAGCTATATCCTTTGTTTTGTGATTTGGGGATGCCCTTGCCCTAATTCTACTATGAAGGATTCATATATCCAAATTAATTTTTATTATGTTTAAATTTTTGCTCAATTTTGATTGCATATTGTTATGTTTTTATAGGTGAGGATGTGTCTAGGTACTCCATTTTGTCTGGATGTATCTATGAACACAACCATGGTACTTGAGCACTATATGTCACTCAAATTTTTTGATACTCTGCTTGGTGCAAAAGGTATGAAATATATTTTTGAACTCTAGCATTGCTTGATATATTTCCTACTATAGTGTGGTCCTTCTCATGTATTGGTCTTCATAGTTTCCAACTGGGTAATATTGTTCCTTAACAACATCCCTACAAGATTCTCAAGTGGGTTCAACTAAAAATAGTGTGGATTC
Organism: Pinus albicaulis; assembly: GCA_034641835.2. Lineage (NCBI taxonomy): Eukaryota > Viridiplantae > Streptophyta > Pinopsida > Pinales > Pinaceae > Pinus > Pinus albicaulis. The sequence goes on along the minus strand of JAXQQM020070902.1, from coordinate 128,081 downwards.
ATTCGTGACCTTTTTATCACAACAAGTTTCCCACTAATACTTAACATGGAGGGTGAATTTAAAGAGTGGAAAGGTAATCTATTAGAAAATTTGTGGATCAAAAAATACCCTTCTAATAGATATAACCATTTCTAGAGAATCTACATCTATATGGACTTCAAATATTGGAATATCAAAATTAACTTCTACCTTAAAGGGGGTGGTGATTATGAAGTGGACAATTGATGAAGATGTGTTACATATTGGCATCCATCGAAGGATCTAGGAAAAATATCCATCAGCTTGTTACTTTGTCACTCGAGGGCTTCTTCAAGAAAAAAATTAATAAGATATCCTACTCCCTTGTCTTCCTTTTCTTCCTCCATGGGAGGTCATTTGGGTCAGTGAGGACACTCTTTGAAGGGCCCAAGGTATTCGAGTCCTAACTGCATATACCCTAACCTCGTTAGGGACATGTAAAAAAAAATAGATAAAGAGTATACTACTTTGATACCACTAATCCAAGTTTCCAAGTTTATAAATGGAATAAAATGATATATAAATTTATAACCAAAACACAAATATATAGTGAAGTTTTATTTCTATCAATAAATGGAAAATGCTGAAACTATATACATGCAGAATGAAAACATACTATCTCGAATAGTGGTAACATATCTTTAAGAAGAGATGTGATGACTACACACCTTCACCAAATTGTATTACAATGAGGCTTGGAGGCCTTTTTATCATAACTAAGTAATGAGAAACCCTAAACATTCAAAAGCCTAACCCTATGAGATTAAGAGCCAAAGGCTTGTGGGACCTGATGGTGTAAGTTGGAATGTTAACCTTGTAGGGTAATAAATTTGGCATATAATCTCCATTTGGCACGCACAATATCCTGTTAATTATTTATACTTAAGAAGTACATTTTTCAATTTAATTTAGTATTTTATTAATGGGACATGCTTGTTTCCCCAAAAAAATCATTTAGAGCCTCAAAACATATTCGAAAGTTTAGGACCTAAAAACTACAAAAATAGAAAATTATGTTGTGAGCTAATGGAATAGGTGGGTGGCCATTGATATTCAATTCGATTAGTGAAGGAACCAAAAAATGTGTCAAAAAATCATGACTTCAAAAACCAGTAGTATCAAGATCATTTTTTAAATAGCTCTGGATGGCCATTTAAAACAACTATTTCCCCTTGAGTAGAAATGATCCCTATAGAGTCAAGTTCTTGTACTTGACGGGGGACTTCAGAGAAAAAAAAAATGAAAAATAATTTAATATTGAAAACATAACACAAATATCATATTGAAATCAATGGATTATAGTCAAACCAACTTCTATTAATGGATTAAATGGTGAAAAAAACTTCAATATAAATAAGAATACAAAAATACTAGAATAATGGTGGCTTACCTCCATGAAGAGATGTTATGGCCATGATTATTCAAAAAATACCCATAACAAGAGGTTGAAATACATTTTATAATGATATCAACAAAACCTAATAAGAAAAAGCACTAAAATGCAATAACCCTAACATTACCATGATTAGGGATGAGTGAGAACATTGAACTACTTGATTTTGAGCTATATGAAAAAGGAAATGTTTCAAGGATTATACCTTTTCAATTTGTACTCCATTTTGAATCTTATTTACCTCATTGCAAAGAACATTACTATAATAGGTTAATCACATGAAATTTCTATGTAATTTTCCCCAAGATTTTATGGAAAAGACCTAAAAAATACATTGAAACATCATAACTCAAAAGTTTCCAGTGTCATGACCATTTTTAAGATGGACCTATATTGTCACCTAGATCAATCCTTCTCCCTTAAGTACCAATGGTCCCCATTGTATATATTGTATTTATTATACAGATAAAGTTTTCTATTTGTGGTTCTTGGTATATCAATTGTCATAGTGAAGAAGTTGTATGCTTTCACAACTTGATAAATTTGATGTCTTATAGGTAGGTGCTCTTCATCTTGGTTCCATAACATGTACAATGTATCTTGTTCATTGTAACTAACGTTAAAAATTATAGCATCCAAGTGCTTTTCCACATAAGAGATGGCCAATAGAGGTGGAAAGTATGGACAAAGTAGACCTACAATAAAAATGGCGAATTGTAAGTCAAGAAAGTGTGTAAGATTAAATACAAACAAATTATCACCTATAAATTTGGTGATAATGCAACTCCAATATCAAATTTATGTGTTTAACTTATGGTAGCTTGTGATTTTTGTATTTATACAAGTGCAAGCTTAGCTTGTTACCAACCTCAATTTTTTGGGGAGAAAGATGTTGATTGTGTCACATGTTGTACATGGGATTTTATTTTCACAAAATAGCATTAACTTATTATTGAATCCATTGGATCCATTAATTTTTATTTTGTTGATTTTTATTCCTAATTATAATGATGGGAGAAATATTTAAGTGTTAATGTAATGGATAGATCCACCATCTATGTTGAACATAAGGAAGGAATTCATACCTTGTATGTAGATGCTTGGAGTTGTGCATTCCAAGGATAAGTATAATCATCATGCCAACTACTATGTCTACCATCACTTTGGTGATGAGAGGTAATTGATTTGGTTAGTTTGGTTTCCATCATGGACTGAATTTTTGACCAAAATACACCAAGTAACTTGTTTCTATAAAATACAATGGTATAAGAAAACCCAGAACAAAAAACATCATTGAAGAAGAGATTAAAATGGATTTTGTTGTGACACTCTTCTTATAAAATGCCAAAATTTTCACACTACACATATGAAATACCACTACCTTCTCCACATTGAAAATATTAAACACCTAATCTATTAGGGTTATAATAAGGAATAAGAATCATCATTGGGAGTCCAAGATCTTGGAAGATGAATCCAACAACCATAAACAATGTATTTATATGTGTATCATTTTTTAATGAAAAACACATTCAGTCTTATATTTAACTTTGTTCTAGTCCAAGAGTGGTATCATAGATTGGGTGCTCTCCATAGACTGCTAAATATACATGCTACTCTAGTCTAACATTCCCTCGATCATTACTATACTTGTATATTTTCTCTCACCTAGATTTTTCATGTCAGTTGTTATTCATTGCATATCTCCACTATATAGGTCTCACCTAGGGTTTTTAGGTAATTTTCTATCCATTGTATCTCTCTTCCCTACATGTTTAACCTCTTATATCAATTACCAAAATAAATTTGCTACACGTTTGTAACTCTTGTCCTCCATGTGGTCCCAAGCTCAAGTCCCTTATATCCATGAAACACTCTCTATCATCTTACATACTTAAAGACATATATTTTTTGTGCCCCCGTAGTATTTGTAAAAATGGTATTAATTCTTAGCTCTTGAGAGATACCAAGTATAATGCAATTTTTGTTAGTTCTTGGAGATTTTGTGAGAAAAAATGCATGGATAGACATCTTCTATAGAATTTTAGTTTTATATAATTCCACAATACATTCAAATTTCTAAACTCCAAGAAGTGAATGGGTTTTATTATTCAATTTTCATAATTTCTTTTTTCCCTATAAGAATGCATGAATCCCTAGAACAATGTTAGGTCCCTATATTACTAGTATAGTCCCTTATTTTTGTTAGTGTAACCCCCTTATTGTTATTACTGTACCCTTGTAACCCTCATATTGTTATTACTGTGCCCTTAAATTATTATTGTTAGGTCGGCTAGGATTACATTGTGGCCCTATGGACTCCTATATATAGAAAGGAGGTTTTGTAATTGGAATCATCCAAGAATTATTCATTCATGTAATGTACTAGAGGTTGTCCCCTCGAAGTGGCTTATTTCTAAGGTGTTGATATCTCTTTTCTTCTCTTTTTGGAATTGGTTTCACAACATTTGGTATCAGAGCTTTGGATTCTAGTGTTTTCGCTGCTCCAAACTAGTCATCGTGGAATTTTCGCTATAACATTTTTTATAAGAAGGTTCAAAAGCTGAAATGTTTAGCGTGCGAAGCCGAATTTCTAAGGAACATCTTCGCAAAATTTCAAAGCTTGGTTTGCAATATTTTCAGAGATATGATCTGTGGAAGGTAGGGATTTTTGTAGGCTTTTGAATTTAACCTAAACAGGTCATCGCAACATTTTCTCTATAAAGTTTTTTCTACGAAGATTCAGAAGCTGAAATTTTTAGAGAGCGAAGTCGAAATATTGAGGAACATCCTTGCACAATTTCAGAGCTTGGTTAAAAATATTTTTGGAGATATGATCTGTGGAAGTTAGGTATTTTTCAGGCTCCCGAATTTCATCTCAAAGAGTTTATCGTGGGAAAATATTCATAACTCTCTCTCTGAGAAATGGATTGGAATGCTATAAAAGGTTTCCAAAAGTAAAAAGACTGTAGTTTCCTTCATATAAATTTTAGAGACAAAGGAGGAAATAGGAAGATGTGGCAAGTCGTACAAGTTAGCTCTATTGAACCAGTCCATAATTGGGTCATTGTGGGAGATTGGACATATCTTTGTCTTGAAGAATACAAATTAGGTCAGACCTGTGACATTTGAAAGAAGCTTTAGAGGGATACTACAAGGCCAAATTTTAGATATTGAGGATCCGCAATTATATAGATAATTCAATTTCAATATAGAGCTCCCCAAAAGCAAGTAAAAGGGGTGTATTTTTTTTTTCCTGAATCGCATAAGTCTTGTTTGAAGAATCAAGTTGAATTGATTCCAAGGGCATATTGTAGAATAGATATCAGTATTGGATTCTAAAATAGCCCCTAAAAATAATTAAAAACCCTTTAAGCCTTTATAAGGCTCTAATATGACTCATGAAGATGAAAAATGGTAACATAACATATCAAAATTACAAGAGCAAGTGCAACAAATTTCGCTCTCGCAAAGAGAAACGAAAAATGACATGGAAGTTTTGAAGAAAGGCGTGGAAACTAAGATGGATGGTTTGAAGAAATGCATGGAATCTAAGATGGATGGTTTGAAGAATGGCATGGAATCTAAGATAGATGGCATGGAAGCTAGCATGGAATCTAAGATGGATGACATGGAAGCTAAAATGGAAAAAATGAAGAATGATCTAAAAGTAGACATGGAAGGTTTGATAAAGTTGATACAAGAAATGTTTCCTAATGGTGAAAAGATGGTAGAGGAAACTCATGATGAAAACAAAATAAATGTTAATCGTGATTTCATAAACTCTAATGTTGGCGGGAAGAACCACCATATTCCAAAAATGGATATGAGGAAGTTTGATGGAAAGGATCCTGTAACATGGATACTACAGATGGAGCAATATTTGATCTCCATAACGTGCAAAACACACAAAAGGTACGCATTGCAACTTTACATTTAGAACAAAATACATTTGTATGGTATCGATGGCTTTGCTCCCGTAAAAAAATTGTCACTTGGTCAATTTTTACGGAGGAAATGATAGCACATTATGAGGATACAAAGAGCAACAACTTCTTTAGCCAATTGATGAATCTCAAACAAACGGGTTTAGTGGGGGAGCACATTGAGGACTTCAAAAAATTTAATATAAGGGTAACTGATATTCCAGAGGAACACAGGATTGATCTCTTCATAGGTACTTTAAAGGATAACATCCAACATGAAGTTCGTGTTTTGGAACCAGATTCATTGGAGAAGGCATTCAGGTTGGCAAGAAAAATTGAATGTAAAATTATGGCGATAAGGAGGCCTACCACTCACTTCTATAAAGAGGGAAGTGTTGCTACTCCTATATTTCCACAACCTACAAGGTTGACACCACAACAATTGGAAGAAAAAAGAGAAAAAGGCCTTTACTATATTTGTGATAGAAAATACACTAAAGGTCATAAGTGTGCTGAGAAGAAATTATTTTACATAGATTGTGAAGATGAAGAAGAAAAGGGACAAGAGGATATACACCAGGAGCCAACCCAAGAAGAGGAAGAAATGAGTCCGAACATATCGTGTAATGCATTGGAAAGAATTACCACTCCTCAAACTCTCAAGATAGAAGGACATATCAAGAAGAAAAAGGTAATAGTGTTTATTGATTTAGGAAGTACCCATAATTTTATTCATTATAAGGTAGCCAAGGAATTGAATTGTTTCCTATACCTAACACTAGAATGTCAAGTAATGGTTTCAAATGGAGGTACTCTAAATTGCTCTAGAAAATGCCATAATATCAAGCTAACCATGGGGGAATATGTATTGAATAGTCCAATGCTTTCCATTCCCATGGGAGGTGTTGATGTTGTACTAGGATTACAATGGTTACAATCTTTGGGGATGATAGCTTTTAATTTTCAAGAACTTTTCTTGAATTTTTTTTCAAAAGGAAAGGAAGTAAAATTACGGGGTATTTCAGGGAAGCCGGGAAAGTTAATAAGCTCTAATGTCATGACAAAGCTTCTAAAGGAAGAACAATGAGGCATAATTGCACAATTATTCTCACTAGAAGTTCCAACATCAAAATCATCTATTTTTGCAGATCTCCAAAAAGTCTTGGACAATCATTCCAAGTTTTTTGAAACTCCCAAAGGACTCCCACCTATTCGTGATCATAATCATGCTATTCATTTGATTCCAGGAAGTGTTCCTCCAAACATCGGGCCTTATAGATATCCTTATGTCCAAAAGAGCGAAATTGAACATGTGATTGAAGAAATGTTAGAGGCAGGTATACTTCAACCTAGTCAAAGTTCTTTCTCTGCTCCTGTAGTATTGGTACACAAGAAGGATGGATCATGGCGCATGTGTCCAGATTATAGGGAGCTCATTAAGCTCACCATTAAAGATAAATTTCCCATTCCTGTGATTGATGAATTATTGGATGAATTACATGGAGAAATTTATTTTACCAAATTGGATCTTCGTTCATGGTATCATCAAATTAGAATGAAGACTGAAGATATTCCGAAAACAACATTTCGAACTCATGAGGGTCATTATGAATTTTTGGTCATGCCTTTTGGCCTTACCAATGCACCTTCTACATTTGAAGGGTTGATGAATTCCATTTTCAAACCCTTCCTTAGAAAATTTGTGCTAGTATTTTTTGATGATATACTAATCTACAACAGGTCTTGGAAGGATCATGTTCAACATGTTGACAGGGTGCTCAAACTATTGGAGGAGAAGCAATTATATGCAAAAACATCCAAATGTTTCTTTGGAGTACAAGAGGTGGAATATCTGGGTCATATTGTATCTCATGAGGGTGTTAAGGTAGACCCTAACAAAATTAAACCCATTAAGGAATGGAAAGTCCCCACAACCATAAAGAAGTTGCGAGGATTTATCAGGTTAACAGGGTATTATCGCAAGTTTGTTAAGAATTATGGGATAATATCAGTACCTCTAACAACATTATTGAAGAAAGATGCATTTTCATGGACTCCTGAAGCAACTAAGGCCTTTGAACATCTTAAAGAGGCAATGTGCCTAGCACCGGTCTTAGCTACGCCAGACTTCACAAAAACCTTTATTGTGGAATGTGATGACTCAGGAAATGGAATTGGTGCAGTTTTAATGCAGGAAGGAAGACCCATTGCTTTTGAAAGTCGTCCAATCAAAGGAAAGTATTTACAGAAACCTATTTATGAGAAGGAAATGTTAGCAATATTTCATGCACTAAAGAAATGGAGAACTTACCTAATGGGAAGACACTTCAAGGTAAAAAATGATCATGATAGTCTTAAACACTTTTTGGAACAAAGACTATCTTCAGAAGAGTAGAAAAAATGGGTCACAAAGATGTTGGGTTATGACTTTGAAATAATCTACAAAAAAGAGAAGCTAAATGTTGTTGCAGATGCACTCTCAAGAAAGAATGAAGAGGTGGAAGCATTGCTTTGTGCCATATCTATTATCCAACTAGATTGGATAACCGAAGCAGGGGATGAATGGAAGAAGGATGAAGAAGTGTGGACACTCATTCAAAAGTTGTAGCAAGATCCTAGTACATCCGATACATTTAGTTGGAAAAATGATTCCTTATGGTACAAAGATCGCTTATATCTTCATAAGAATTCCCAACTAAAACAAAATATTCTTTTGGAATTGCACACTTCTCCTTTAGGAGGACACTCAAGATTTTTCAAAACATACAACAGGGTAAAGAAAGAATTTTTTTGGGATGGCCTTAAATCTGATATTCAAAAGTTTGTAGTGGAATGTTTGGTTTTCCAGCAGAATAAAGTTGAGACAATTAAGACCCTGGGTCTTCTACAACCTTTATCCATTCCAAGTCAATGTTGGGAGGAGATTTCAATGGATTTTATCACAAGTTTACCTAAGTCCAAAGGAAAGAGTGTCATTATGGTGGTAGTTGACAAACTTACCAATTATGCACACTTTTGTGGATTATCTCATCCATTTAAAGCAATTACATTTGCCACTACATTTATGGACACAATTCAAAAGTTACATGGAAACCCAAGGGTTATTGTGAGCGACAAAGATCCCATTTTTACTGGAAATTTTTGGACGGAGTTATTTTCTTGTTTGGGTACTCAATTAGATCATAGCTCATCTTATCATCCTCAATCTAATGGTCAAACTGAGATAGTGAATAAATGTTTGGAAGGATATCTTCGTTGTTTTGTATCTAATAAACAAACACAATGGGTCAAGTGGTTACCCATCATTGAATGGTGGTATAACACTTCCTTCCATACTGCAGCAAAAATGACCCCATTTATGGCACTTTATGAATATCATCTACTTTCCATCACATCATCTTTAAGAGAAAATTCTAAGGTTCGAGCAGTGGAAGATCACATTGAGCATCAACAAGAAATTCTCCAACTCTTAAAAGATAACCTAAATTTGGCACAAAATCGAATGAAACAATAGGCAGATCAACATCGTAGCGAGAGAAGTTTTGATGTAGGAGACTAAGTATTTTTACGGCTACAACCATACAAACAAATGTCCCTCAAGGAAGCTAAGAAGGATAATAAATTATCTCCAAGGTACTATGGTCCTTACAAGGTGTTGCAAAAGATTGGTACTATGGCATACAAATTGGAGCTTCATGCTTCTTCGTGAGTGCATCTAGTTTTCCATGTTTCATGCTTAAAGAAGGTTATTGGTGAAAATATTCCACTAAACAATATTGTCAGAACTTGATGAGGAAGGAAAAATCATATTGGAATCTAAATCATTCACTAAAATAAGAACTCGACAGCTACGAAATTGATCAATTTCATAGTATCTCATCAAGTGGAAGAACTTACCCGTTGAAGATTCCACATGGGAGCATGAGAATTTTATACAAAAGCATCCAGAGCTACTCAAGCGTTGAGGACAACACTTTTTTGAAGGAGAGGGGCATGTTAAGTCCCTATATTAATAGTGTAGTCCCTTATTATGTTATTGTAGCCCCCTTTATTATTATTTTTGTACCCCTATAGCCCCCATATTGTTATTATTGTGCCCTTAAATTATTATTTTTAGGTCGGCTAGGATTACATTGTGGCCCCATGGACTCCTATATATATAAAGGAGGTTTTGTAATTTGAATCGTCCAATAATTGTTCATTCATGTAATGTATTGGAGGTTACCCCCTCGAAGTGGCTTATTTCTAAGGCGTTGATATAGGTCTCGCCTAGGGTTTTTAGGTAAGTTTCTATCCATTGTATATCTCTTCTCTACATGTTTAACCTTTTATATCAATTACCAAAATCAATTTGCTGCACCTTTGTAACTCTTGTCCTCCATGTGGTCCCAAGCTCAAGTCCCTTATATCCATGAAACACTCTCTATCATCTTACATACTTAAAGACATATATTTTTTGTGCCCCCGTAGTATTTGTAAAAATGGTATTGATTCTTAGCTCTTGAGAGATACCAAGTATAATGCCATTTTTGTTAGTTCTTGGAGATTTTGTGAGAATAAAGGCATGGATAGACATCTTATAGAGAATTTTATTTTTAGAGAATTCCACAATAAATTCAAATTTCTAAACCCCAAGAAGTGAATGGGTTTTATTATTCAATTGTCATCATTTATTTTTTGCCTATAAGAATGCATGAATCCCTAGAACAATAATAAAAAAATATTGGTATTGTTATTCCAATTACTTCCCCTAAAATAAGGCTCTACTGTTGGTTTGAAATAATAGGGTCCAAATTTTTATGGATCCCTATACACTTGAATGCTCAAAGCATATATAAGCTTACTGTAACATCCCCGGTGAAAGTCCCATGTAATAAAAGTAAAATAATAACCATAGTTTATGAGACACTTATTTCGAGCTGAATGTTGGGAAAACATCCTAGTGGGAGTTCATTTGGTTTATTATGGCTAAGTAAATGGCAAAGGCTTTGGAAAGGAAAATTGGAACATTTGGCACAATTATTTATGAAAGATAATGGAAATTAGGAGAAAATGGAAATGAAAGGTCACAGGTTGCATGTGAGGAGGAAAATGAAGGAAAATAATGGAAAATAAAGAAAATAGAGGCCTCTTCTATAAAAAAGCTTTTGAGGATTAGTTGGTACAATTTTTCGATGCATTTTTGGAGCTCTCTCATTAATCTCTCTCTCTCTCTCTCTCTCTCTTGGACAGAGAGTTTCTTGGAGAACTTTGGCATTGGAGTAAGAAAGGCAAGAAAGTGGGAATAAGGAGGAAGCAAGCAAGGAGGAGCAGGAATATAGTAGCTACAATAGGATTTTGGGAAGGTATCAATTTTTCACTACAAGGAAAAGACCCTCTAGTGGATGTTTTTGAGGGACCCCACAGAAAAATACCCCAGACGTCCATTTCTAGTAGAGGATCCTAGAGGAGGTTGGCAGGTGGAGGTTTTTGTGGATGTATTTCTTCCAGTGCTCTTATCAACCTAAAACGCACTAGTGCATTACAAAAATTGGCACACCGGACACCGTGCACTCCGTACACACATGCCCAATGTGTTTTATTTCTGTAGAGCACCGATGCTTTACATGTCGACCGCACAGATAACACCCGGTGTGGAATAAATGAAACACACCAGGGCGCCCAAAAAACGAGCGCACCGGCGGATGGTTAAATAAAAAAAATCATGGCAAAAAAACTGCATAAAACATTGGCACACCAAAAAAAGTGCACTTTGTACACACCCTCTCGGTGCTTTTAATTCAGAAACTGCATCGGTACGTGTCATATCGTCAACCTCAGTGCCTCATAAAAAGCGCGCAGAACATACACGTCTTGGTGCCGAATGACTGAAATGCACTGGAATCCCCGTAAATGCCGCGCACCAGAAAATGGTTTAAAACAAACAAAATTACTGCCAAAAAACAACAGAAATCATTGGTTCACTGGGCACTGTTACTGGTGTGTCAGGTTACTGTAAAGCCCCGGTGCGTCAAATACCCACGCCCCGATGCATCATAAAAGTGAGCGGAACATAAAATTCCTAGGGCGGAATGATGGAAACGCACCAGAGTCCCCATAAATGCCACGCAGCAGAATAGGGTTAAATAAAAAATATTACGGCCAAAAAACCGCAGAAATCATTGGTTCATCGGACACTATTACCGGTGCGTCATGATACTGTAGAGCACCGGTGCTTTAAAACTACGCCGACCTGGTGCCTCCTGAAAGCACGCGAAAATAGAAAGAGATCGGTGCGGCATATAGACAATGCACCGATACTCTAGAAAAAATCCCGCGCACCTGAATAGGGTTAAAAAAAAAAATTATGGCCAAATACCGCAAAAATCATTGGTTCACTAGACACTATTACTGGTGTGTCATATTACTATAGAGCACTGGTGCTTTACAAACACGCCGCCCCAGTGCCTCCTAAAAGCGCGCAAAAACAGAAAGAGCCTGATAGGGCATACAGGAAATGCACCGGTACTCTAGTAAAAACCCCGCGCACCGAAATAGGGTTAAATAAAAAACATTTACGGCCAAAAAACTTCAGAAATAATTGGTTCACCGGACACCATTACCGGTGCATGATGTTACTGTAGAGCACTGGTGCGACACAGTTACGCCACATCGATGCCTCCTAAAAGCATGCGAAAACAGAAAGAGCCCGGTGTGGCATTATGACAATGCACTGGTACTCCAGTAAAAACTTGGCGCACTGGAACAGGGTTAAATAAAAAATATATTACGGCCAAAAAACCGCATTTTTCACTTTTTTGAGTGCTACGGAGCTCTCAAGCACCAGTGCAAGTTATCCTTGCTTGAGCCACACTGACATCCGTGCTCCCATTACACTTATTGCATTCACTGCTGCTGTACATTGCTACCAATCTCCAGCTTGAATTTTATAAAGAAATGGACAAATTTTCTTTTTTAAATTGTATAGCCAATATGCCTCCTCGACGGGTAAATGTATAGGTATTTTTCTTGTTTTTCCATAATTAAACCTTTTAGTGGATTAGAATTTTAAAAAACCTTAAAATTAACCATTAAAAATAAAAAATAAAAAATTTGTCGCGCAGTGCGCTCGAGCCGTTCGGCTCGCACTGGTTTGCGGTGCTGCCTGTAAATTTACAGGCCGCACCACACTCGGTGCTGAAGGAGTCTGCACCAGTTCTGGGGCAGTACCGCAAGGCGCACGGTGTTATTTTAAATTTTTTTAAAAGTGCAGTACGGTCATTTACCAGGCCACACAATTGACAATGTTGAATCGCGATCACCCGGTGTGTTGACCAAAGTATCCACCTTGGGGCACGTAAGTTTTTCGGTGCACCGGAACCACAAATCGACATTGTCAATGGTTCAGGTTGGTAAACTGGTGCTAAGTGTATTCGCATCGATTCTGGGGTGAATTCCAAAGGTGCACCGTGTAATTGTAAATTTTATGACAAAGAGCGGTGCGCTCGGATACCTGGCCGCACCGTACGACTATGGTACGGTGGCAGGAGGGCAATGTGCTGACTTAGCTATAAGACCCGAGGCGTATAGTGAAGTTAGCGCATCGGCCTCCTGACACTGCACTTAGTGAACGGTGCACTAAAAATATTTTCTGGAGCACCGCTCCCAGTGCTTTTTATATCATTATGTGCACCGTCGTCGGTGTGTCTCTGTAGAGGGATGCACCATTACTGGTGCGTGACTGTGTTTTTGGTGCATCGACTCTTGTTTTATTTATTTTTCAAAAAAAAATTATATACGTATATTTGTAAATACATGTGTCATTTAATTAAAAAATTGTGTTTAATATGTCAATCATTCAGAGACGTGAAAGGAGAGAAGAGGATCAACAACAACAACAATAGGCGAAAAAATATAGCATGGTTCACTTGTAGGAGGCAAGAGAGAGGGAGAGAGATGCATAACCTCACCCTATTACAGCAACGACGCAGGGGATCCTAAGGTAGGTAGGCCTCCTCAAGTTCTATGAGGAGGCTACTTCCCTAAAGTCCCATAGTGGTTTTTTGAGACATCTTATCCGGAGGTGGAATGCCCATCAACAAGCTTTCCGAGTTGGTATCGACTAGTGGTACACGCCCACTAAGGAGGATGTATATTTTATTACAGGGATTTTGAGGAGAGGGGTGGATTTTCCCTCGTTCCCCGAGGTTCCAGCTGGCTGTGTGGTAGGGAGTCAGTTAGTTTACTCCCAGAGATATGTTAGAGTAGATATATTGTCTCCTTCAGATTTTCATGTCTCCAGAGGACAGTTACGTATTGGTGCGTTTGATCGTGAGGAGGTCCAGTGTCTCTCACTTATCATTTCGACCATTTCGCACAACACCAGTGACGGGAAACACATTAGTTTACAACTTTTATATTATGTTGATTCTTTAGTACAACAACCACGACTTGTCAGGTGGTCTGCCATTTTTTTATGGCAGTTCTATACAACATTAGATAGATGTCATTCTCGTGCACAAGGGAGGGTCAACTTCCCTTTTGCTTCAAATATTTTTTGTTTATTTTTTGAGAGGTTTATAGAGATGAGGCCTTATTTTCTTTGGTAGCCTCATAGGCCAATTATTGAGGCACATATGCATATGTGGGGGTAGATGATGCCCAAGAGGGAGGAGACTCTGTTTCCAATGAGGATATCAGATGATGGACTGGGGTTGCTAGCTAGTGTTTTTGAGAATCCCTTAATTATGGTCCCCTGTCCTGATGCAGGGTTGGACTGGAAAGGGTGTGCCAACATCCTCTTCACAGATGATGAGCCGCCAGATGATAGAGGTAATATTATTGATTTATTTAAATTTATTCTAACATTTTCTTTAACTTGTTTTTATTAAATTGTGTAATGAAATTGTCTAATTATTGTTGTGTACTTGTATATATTTTGCAAACGTTGGCTCTTATGATGGCGAGGATCAGATGCCGCCACCACCACCTGATCCAGTTGTTGATCTTGATGAGGATGCAGAGGGCATGATGCCATATATTGTCCAGGATCAGCAGGAGGCCAGTGCAGATCAGAGACCTGCTCCTGCTGGTGCACTGGCCCGCGGTCATTGTATGAGTGATGCTACATATAGGATCGATTTGGACGACCAACTCATTGCATTGTTTGTTGAGGTAGACATCTGCCCCACTGATTTCAGAGATATAGAGGCCAATGATAGGCTCTTACAGATGTGAAGAGGCATGCCACGTGACATGTACAGCTTGATGCGGCATGTCATAGGAGTTACAACAGATTTTACGCGACTGACGAGGACTGTTTCACATTACGAGCGAGCCGTAGCACATGATGGAAAATATGCGAGGTGCAGTGCACCATTGACGTCTCATGATCATTCATGGCCTCACGCCATGCCAGATTTGCATGAGCCTCCAGTTGCATCTACCAGCAACCATCATGGAGATGAGGCTCGATCATCGGCTGATTCATGACATTTATATTACAATTGTATATTTTTAACATTATTGATCAGCTATATATATATATATATGGTCCATGTATTTTATGTTCATTTAATGTGCAGCTTGCAGATAAATGTGTATGTGATAGCATGAGATGTATCTTTGATGTTTGTGTTGTATTGATGATGTTAATATATAATGTTAATTATGTTTTGTTAGATGATCATGATCACGATGATGTAGTTAACGATTTTTAATGTGTTTTTTAGTCAAATATGATGTTTGTACGATGCTTATCATGAACGTGATTTTTATTAATTAATTTATAAATACCAAATGATCATGATATTGTAAATTTGTAATATTTGTATTTCTAATTGTATTTAAAATTCTAAAATTGTAATTGTAATGATATATATGTAAATTTCTAAAATTGTAATTGTAATTGTAATTTTTTAATTTGTAAAATTGTAATTGTATATATGTAAAATTCTAAAATTGTTATTGTATGTGAAATTGTAAAATTGTAATTGTAATTCTAATAATTCTAATTCTAATTATAATTGTAATTGTATGTAAAATATTTGTAAAATTTTAATTGTATTAATGTGAAATGAATTTATTAAAATTTGTAAATTTGTAAATTTTAAATAATTGTAAAATAATAAATATAGAATAATATGATTTATTGTAACATAAGGAAATTTAGAAAATAATGCAAATAAATTCCTGTACTTAATTAGAATTATCATTATTTTATTATGATCTTAGATACAAAAAAAGAATTAATTTATACAATACGCCATTGTTTTTGAGATCAAGTACATAATACCAAATTATCAAGTGAATTATTGATTTTAACATTAACACAATGCAAATTACCAATTAATTAAAAATACATATTACATTAATATTTCAAAAAACTCATCTTAAAAAGTATAAATATTGATGAAATAACACATATTGTACCATATCACTCTCGGTTCTCATGATCACCCTCATTATCTTCTAGCTCGCATGGCATGATAACACTATTGTTCTTAAAAATATGTTTTGATCTAGGGTCATGTGTCAATATGAACCACCAATCCCTATCCAACACATCTATGTAGAAAAACACTTGGTTGCAGTGTTTAGGGAAAACATAGGGCTCATTAGCTTCATCCCACATCTTTCTAGAGTTGATACATATCAGCCTACTATTGCCATATTCCTTTACATTATTCCGATCAAAGGTGTCCCGCCACTTGCACCTAAAAATAACACATTGGAAAGAAGAAAAATCCACTTCAATGATCTCTTGTATCTTTCCAACGTAACCTAATGTCCCTCGTACTAGTTGTTGATCATGGTGGCTAGATATACTAGATTGATTGAACTCGACTTCCACTCCATAGTCTTGTGTGATTTTTCCAGCATCAGCATTTTCTGTGCGAAAATGGTGTCCATATGCCCACATAGATGGGAACAAATGCACCTATTATAAAAAAGTTTTAAAAATCATATAAGTGTCATGTGTCTTATAAATAATAATCCAACAGTTAAAATATGAAATGTAGATGTCTTAATATAAGTTTCAAATTTACATATAAATTATTACCGAGTTGCTGCACCTAATCCCTATGTTTAGTGCATCCTCTTCAGCACACGGGTAACGACCGGTAGCACCGTATTTCTCTTTGACTTGGTCAGCAACCCAACTGTTGGGGAATATTTTTGGCATATTTTCTTTTAAATGATCGGGGTAAGGCACACTTCTACAATTCAACCGTCTGAATTCTTTCCTATCACTATCCCATTTCATTCTTTTTTGTTCGTACAATACGACCCACGATTGTGTCACTTCAAAATTGTAAAGAATGAATTTATTGATTGCTTCAATTTTTGCATTCGTTGATGAAATCAAACCAACATTATATAGTACTTAGAGATCAAAATATACATTATATCGAAGTTCAACATGAATATTAATTACTTTTTGTAAATTTGAAAAATTATAAGTCACTTACTCTTTATCAAGCACTTTTTTCCACTTGTTTGGAGCAACTCTCCTTCTCTTTTGTCTTCATACAATTCATCGCCCCAAATCACCACACCTGGTCTGTTGTCGATTTTCTTGATGTATTCACTGGCATAGTAGAAAGACTCATACGATATGTGCCCCTCTGCCATAGACCCCTCTGGTTTTTCCCTTTGTCGAACAAAACCTTTCAATTTCTTCATGTACCTCTCTAAGAATAACATCCAATGACAAGAAACAACCCAAAATAATTCAACCTCATCTACCAAGTGGATTAGAAGATGCACCTCTAAGTCCATGAAACTCGTCGGTAGTTCCTTCTCAAACATACAAACAATCTCAACTATATCTTGACGCTACCGTGGAATTCTAGCCACATGAATCTCCTTTGACGTGATCCAACGTACAAATGCAGATAATTTAGATATGGCATGTCCTAGGTCTTCAGGGAATTCATGTTTCACACACCCACACACAAACAAAGGATAATGACACTACAAAGTTATAAAAACGTGCAATAATATACAAAATTAGTTATGTTTTATGATCACTGCATGGGATAAAATTTATTAATATAACAAATAATAAAATCATGCTTTTGACATTATACGTACTCTTAGAATATTCAAATGGTCATGCGATTTCAAACCCGAAAAATGGTCATCCACAGTAAAGCATCGTCGTAGTGAAGACCCATATGAAGTTGGCACCCTCACGTCCATTATAACTTCCTTTTCCAAAGATATATCATCTTTTTTTAAAATCTATGGGACATCACCTTCTTTTGAAAACCATGAATTAGAGGGACCAGTGCCTGCCTCTGATCCCGTACTTTCTAATCGTCTTGGCTAATATTTATTTTTAGTTTTTGAAGTAACAAGATCTTTCCTAACCGCCAATGTGTCACTTTGTTTCAATGATATGTGCCTCCATAAAGAAGATGAAGTTTTTTTAAATATATGCATGGGATCTAATAAGTGGGCGATCTTAAGATGCTCCCAATATGGGAGGTCATAAAAGATATATTTCCTTTTCATCCCAATGGGAAATTTCTCAACATAGGTGTTGAAGAAATCTGGATCATCAAACTTAGGCTCCCCATTTGAATTGAACATTTTGTGAACTCATTCTCCTTCTCTCTCTCATATGGTCTAATCCATTCAGCTGGTGTCATTATTGGAGGCCTTTGGGTTCTTTCGCTTTTACCATTGAAAGGGGATGCTGCTCTTCTATAAGGGTGTTGTTCTGGTAGGAATATCCTGGAGAAATCATACACTGGCTTTCGTAGCTCCTTGGACCATCTAGCTTTCAGAGAAGATCCACAACATTTACATCCAAAATACCCTTTTGTTTCAAGACCTGTGAGATTATATTTGTATACATTAATTAATATGCATGGCATGTTAAAGAATATCATGAAGATTATAAAAAATAATATTACAATGAATTAAATGACTAATATGTGAAAGAATATTGTTACATTATATATAAAAAAATCAATAAATTAAACATGTAATTTACTAGAGAAAACTCCTAAGCCTGGATAATCATGTGTCATGTAAGCACAGATTCCATACAACGTAAACCTCCTCTCTGCTGCGATGGGTCTTGAT
This sequence comes from Pinus albicaulis, assembly GCA_034641835.2. Lineage (NCBI taxonomy): Eukaryota > Viridiplantae > Streptophyta > Pinopsida > Pinales > Pinaceae > Pinus > Pinus albicaulis. The sequence continues at coordinate 109,670 of JAXQQM020070902.1, read as the reverse complement.
ACATTGTATACATTTATCCCATCCCATAATTCCTTCAATTCATCTACTAGTGGTTGTAAATAGACATCCATATTCTTCACTTGTCTTCTACGAGGGACTATGAGAGCCAACATAAGATGTTCATTCTTCACGGACAACCATGGGGGGATATTGTTATTGATCACTACTACAGGCTAAATATAATATTTGGTGTTCTGGAGGGAATATGGGTTGACGTCATTCATGGCTATGCTAAGTCGTAGACTTCGTACTTCATTCTTGATTTTTTCGGGCCATGTATCCTCTATATGCTTCATGGCTATTGAATCAGTTGGTATTTTCATAACTCCCAACTCACTTCTGTGTGAGGCATGCCATCCCTGTAACATAGCTGATTATTTGCAACGAAAGAGCCTTTGAATCCTTGGGATTATAGGCATGTGCCTCAATATCTTAAAAGGAGGACAAGTACGTGATTTACCCTTCTTTTTTAATTTATCATACTTGTCATGCCCACATTGAGGACACATCTCTTTGTCTGCATATTCTCCTCTATATAGAATACAATCATTTGGAAATGCATGATATGATATGTACTCAAAACCCAATATTTTCAACAATTTTTTTTCCTCTTCGCAGCTACTGGGCAAGACATTATCACTTGGAAGAACCTTATCTTTGAATAACTCGTAGTTGGTGATCATGGAAAACTATATTAATAAATTTACATTAATGTCGATATAATTATTAATGTTCATAAAAATTAACATTTGTAATGTTCATTGCAGTGTACTAATTATATTTCAAATTTATGTATAAGGGAAGTAATTTATGGTAACTTACCTCAAAAGTTCTGAGAAACATGCATTCGACAAGCCAAACTTTGCTTTCAAGTTGTACAGTAACATCGTTGTCCCCAACTGGGTAGACTTTGACTGATAGCTGGGTCCAAAGAGAGGGGTGGTGGAAGCAAATTTAAGGCTTTCGAAAAAGGTGTCAGCGATATGAGCATCATCCCCTAGCTGATCATCATTTTGGAATGCATCTAACAACATTGTCTCCATGACAATCGTATCCCTTAAGTAAACATCCATACCAACCTCTATTTGATTGTCTCCATTGCCAGATTGTGAAGAACCACTATTGTTGTAGTCATTCCTAATTGGTGAATCTGGACATATCGGGAATTGAATCGGTGGTTTGACTCAACCATTCTTGGTATTGTTCCTCTCCGATTTTTTTCTCTTAATTCGACTCTTCTCTCGATTTGACATTGTCGTGGGGTGCAACGGAAGATGGTCGGTAGGTCGTTCATCATCACTAGAATCCTAATAATTAAAAAAAATTGAACATGAATAGTAGAAAATATATGATATCAATTAGTAACCACGTTGATAATATTTCATGATTATAAACTAGTTTTATGTTGAATAATTACATATTAATCAATATATATACCAAAAAAATTATAATTATAATTACCATCATTGTCCTAGGATTGTGGCTAGAAGATGCATTATTGTTACAATTGGCGTGGTGAAATGACTCGTCCATTTTCATCTAACAAATGCGCCTTGCGAGATGCAGCTCCCGATAAGAACTTCCGAAGTTTTGGAGCAGCTTTGAATATTTTGTGCATCCGAACTTGATGTTGAATCCGCATGAACCCGCAAATTTGTATACATTATAAATTTAATTAAGTTGTGCATGATTGACTGCATGGATAAAAAACATAAATTCAATTAGATAGTGAAAATATAAAACAAATTTGAAGTAAATATTACGTCTCCGGATGGATAGGGAGAACTCTGCGATGGAATTTGAGAAATATTATGGAACAATATGGATTTTGAAGAATTGTCCATTCCATATAATATATGATATTTTCTCCCCTGCATTTTAGCAAAACAACAATAAATTTTGGTGCACAAACCTAAATTTAATTTCGGTGCGTAATGTACGGATTACCACACCGGTGCATTTTTGGTACCGTGCATCGGTGTCGTTTTATAACTCGATGCACCAATTTGGTTCGATTAAGGGATGCACCGATGACGAATAACCACAAATTAAAAAAAAGCGCAACCCTATTTTCTTTAAGTGAAAAAAAAGCAAATGAATTGAGAAATGGGTGGAAAGAAATATTTTTCGAAAAATCTAATTTCATAAAACATTTCTTTAAATACTAAACACTTTTCATTATTTCACTATTTCTACAAAACATTTCAACCGGATATTTGCAGGATACATACCCGGAGAAAATAGAGCATCGTAGCACTCGTGGAGTAGGGAAATACGTTCGAACAAAAGTATTCAAACAATCATAATTCCAAACCTATGGTGATTCAAACCTTGTACCATAGAATTTCAAATGATGTGAGTAAATTTTATTGTTTCTTTTTACGTTTTTTCTCGTAGTTTTTTTTATGTAGTAAAAGAAAAAAATCAAAGTTTATTGTTTCTTTTTACTTTTTTCTACAGCTTTTTATTTTTTATGCAAAGAAAAAGAACAAAATCAAAGTTTATTTTTTTTTACTTTTCTCTATAGTTTTTCGAAACAAAAATAAATAAATAAATAATCCATTTTTTAGAAACAAAAACCCTAGATTCTTTTTGTTTCTACCCTTTCTTCTCCCTCTTTCTCGTAATTTCGGAATTAGGGCTTTTCACTTTAGATTTAGGGTTTGTATAGTCATAAGACATCCAAGCCCATGGGACGACTTGAATAGTTGGATCCGATTCCATGTCGACCCTTGCGTGAATTAAAAAAAAAGATTTATTTTCCTTGGTGCACCCTACATAACATAGTGCATCGGTGCGCTCTATTATACGAGCACACCACAAAAAATATTGTGATAAAAAAAATATATATATATATATATATATATATCTATATATATCTATATATATATATATATATATATATATATATATATATATATATATATATATATATATATATATATATATATATATATATATGTTTTTACCAATGTGCCATATGTATCATATGGCACTAGTGCACTATTTGATTATGGCGCACCGCGAACATGCCGTTTCGCAAAAAAGAAATCCATTTTAAAAACAAACCCTACATTTTTTTTTGTTTCTTGCCCTTTATACTCCCTCTTTCCGTGATTTCGTAATTAGGGTTTTTCAATTTATATTTGTAGGGTTTGTATTGCTAAATATAAGCCTAATACATCCAACCCATCGAACGAATTGCATAGTTGAATCCCAATTTATGTCGTGCCTTGCGTAAATTTAAAAAAAAAGGTTTTTTTTTGTGCGCCCGTGTACCCTAAGTGTACCGATGCGCTCTATTATCCCAACGCACCGCGCAAGTACCATGATAAAAAAATTAAAAATATATATATTTTTTTCTCGGTGCGCCGTTTGTAAAATATGCAACTGGTGCACTATTTCATTATGGCGCATCGCAAATGTTTTGTTTCGATAAAAAAAAACACGTTCAAAAAAATATAAACCTTACATTCTTTTTGTTTCTTCCCTTTCTTCTCCCTCTTTCTATGATTTCAGAATTAGGGCTTTTCAATTTAGATTTATAAATTTTGTATTGCTAAATATAGACCTAAGACATCCAATTAATGGGACGATTTGCATAGTCGGATCCCAATCCATGTCGACCCTTGCGTGAATTTCAAAAAAAGAGATTTTATTTTTTCATTGGTGCGCCTCGTGTAACTCTAGTGCACCGGTGCTCTATATTATACAAGCACACCGCATAAGTAATGTGATAAAAAAAATTAAAAAAACAATTTTTTTTATCGGTGCGCCATATGTAAAATATGGCACCGGTTTATGCTACAAATACTAACACCGGACGATTTCTATTATTTTATCATGGTTAATCGATGCGATTTATTGACATCTAACACATTGGTGCTCCTTTTTTTCACAGAGCACCATACATTCTATTATATTGTTTGTGCGGTGCATTTCTAAGACACCCACGCACCCGACGCGTGCAGTGTACACCATGAATGGCGCACCAGCTTTCTTGAGATTTTATTTTTTACTTGAAAATTTGAAAAATTTATTTATAATATATTAATGAATGATATGGTATAGGTTTGATATTGATAAAGAAATGACCGATAAGAGATCAAGTAACAAAAAATAATGATAACACGTCAATAAAAGAAAAAAAGGCAAGTTCTTTGTAAATTCTTTACAAAAAGTATTATTTTTGAACTATATGTAAGTTTAAATAATATGTATTGTTTACTGTGTATCATGAAGAGCCACAAAATAACGAAGCTCAATAAGATTATTTCTAATCTAGGACCAAAAGAGCATAAAAGCTTGATGGAAAAATTGCAAAAGGATGAATCAAATTTGAACGAAAAAAATACTATCGATCCAATATGAGTTTCTTTTTTTTATTTTTCAATAATAATATAATTAAAATTATTAGATAACATGTGTCAAACATGTCTATTAATCCACATATGTTTAATGTTATACAGGGGACTAGCAACTCAAAAAATGAATTTTGTTCTAAGGAAAGAAATAAAATAGAACATGCAAATGAAAATGAATTTCTCCATAGCTCATCCGGAGTGTTGTTGGATGTTAACGAAAGGTGGAAAAAATTTTACAAAATTTTGAGGGATCTAGTGGAATGAATGTATAGATGTTCTTTCCACTTACAATACAAAAACCAATCCAATGATTCTAAGAACCAAATTTTATCTAAACTAGAGGAAGATTTTCCGGAGAATTGGTCAATGATACATGTCGACCTTTTAATAGCAAAAACATACAACAACAAAAAAGAAGGAATGAAAAAATTAATATTCATTTAAATGTTTGTCTAGAATTATTTATAAATATCACTTTTGTTATAATTACTTTTCACATATCAATATAAAAATTAAATAGTTTATTGTCATGTTACATTTTCGAGAAGATTATGAAAATTTAAAAAATATGAACGAGTCGATATTAGAAATATGCCAGTATATATACTTGCATAGCAAGACTAACCAGATAGGCTACCCGAGCGCACAAACGGACTCAATCTATAGATTGGATTATAACGTACATTTACAGTACTTGAAAGACTTGAATCACACTTCTCGTGGTGCAAGCAGATCATGAAATTTTGCGCAGATGCAGAGCAGGGGGATTCTTGATTCATAAACCAAAGACTCACTCCCAAAAACTCCTCCTTCGACAATGAGCCTTACCTCCTTTTATAGCATAAGGTATGGGGGACAAACATTCATGAGGAATCTTTGTACATCCGATAGATATGACTAAGCTACGTAACTAAATCTTACTTAAAGTAGATCCGGGATTCGGGTATGAGTTGGACTACTCGTATTATCTCGTCCCTTATCCTTACGGAAAGTCGTCCGGCATATGGGGATCGAATCCGGGATAGACATGAAATGATCGAAGTTTATACACAGTGGAGATTCAAAGGTGAATCCACGAAAGCCAAGATTTCTTTGTACAAAGTATCTTACACAAAGTGGAGATATTTGGGTCGTGAAATCCCATGGAAACCCTGTCCCGAGCCAACGTCGTCCCGTAAATAATACACATAATCATAGCACATAATGCTCTATTTGTGGATGAGAGTAGTGTCTGGTACCTAAACCTTTCAATCAAGTGATTTGAGAAGTATTGTACACACACTTATTTTTTCGATTCCCACCGATGAAATGGATTGTTGTCCTGAGGTGACAGAAATTTAGATTTTCAAAAGGATTTTGATTTGGATTTATTCGTTCATGAAAATCATCATAATCGAGTTGGTTGTCATCATAGCTGGTACTGATTAATATTACTTTATATTGATTTGTGACAAACCAGACGTATGTGACCACATCGTTTAGCACCATGATAGAAATGTAGGTCTTCAATGTCGGCAATGTCTTGTACTCGACTTGTAGAAGATCCCCGACCGATGGGCACGAGGTTCATCGAAGCCATATATTTTCAATTTATGCAATGAATAAGGTTTCATGATTAAAGCAGTATAATCCGTAGATTCTCCACCACCCATAAACCATTCAGGGGGTAGGGTCCTCCCGTTCCATTTGCTCGACCGTCCATCCTTCGAAAAATGAAAGAGAACCGCACGTAGTAAAAAAAGATTAGAAGCATAATTCGCAGATTCATACTCGTGAAAAAAGATTCTTTCGACGATTTGGATCATAGTTATTTCTATGATTGAAATTGTCAAATCTTCTCGTAGTAATTTCACAACTTTGGATGGCATCTTCATCATCTTTGAGACTTTCTATTATATAGGAGATGCTTCCTATATGAACCAAATAATCAAGTGCGTCTATTGCTTCTTCATTCATTTCGGATTGCAGCCTTTCCATTCCATAGGAATGGAATTCCATCCCCGTGTCTAATTTCCTTGATGGGAAAGCAAACTTCATTATGCTCCATTAAGGGAGTTTCATATTCATAAGTGATCCAACCACTTGGAGTTTCAATCCGAACATCCCGATTACTTCTTCTAATAAAATTGCAATTTAAAGCAAGAATAGAATTGTTTGATAGAAATTCTCTTCTTAACATATCGAAAGAAAACTATTCTTTTCTCCAGGAACAAACTCAACTTCAAAATTATACCGACTTAACCGCATAACCCATCTTACCATTGCCGCATCCTCGAATTCACATTTCCGGGATGGCATATTGCAGTTGCCTTACGAACTGCTTTTGACCGTAAATTTGGTGTAGATCACAAAATCTTTGAACTTAGTAATGCCTAGGCATACTAGCCTAAGTTCCTTTTTTCCGACTTGCCCAATTCAACCGATTCTTTGCCCGGAGACCGGAGGCATACCGAAAAATCTCAACATCTCTTTTATTTGCATGGGATTAACTTGGCATAGGACTCGCTCCCCATCCTATGTGACTTGCATCTCGTCATTATTACTTTTTTCCCAAGTTTCCTATATTGGGGATAGAGGTTGAATATTTCTAACTCTATATTTTATTCTCGTGACCGCATCGACATGGGTCTTTATTCTAGGGGACATGAGTCTTCCGGAGTCTCCGATTTAGAAATTTTTCTGTCTTGTGCACAATGTTTCAGAAATTTTGATATATAATTAAGACTCCCAAGAAATCTTTGCAATCGAACTTTGTCATGGATTTCATCTCGGGAAACCCGGTCGACAAAGTTAAGACTTCTCCGTATCACATTATAATATCCATATTGTATATTATATCCTAGAAAAATCTATCATAGATTTGAAGAGCTTCATCTTAGAGGCGGACAAAACTATTCCCATATCCTTTACTCTCTTTTAAGAATATTTTCGGATGTTTAATATGTTCTAGGATATTATCGAATGGATGAGAATATCATCAATATATTTCTTTATGAAATCATCCATACCTTCAAATGTTTCGTCCATGATCCTTTGAAAAGCGGATGGTGCATTGATTAGTCCGAATGGCATAATGTTCCATTCATAGTGTCCCCCGAGGAACCGAAAATGTAGTCTTCCATTTGTCTCGCTTCTTTGATGCCGACTTTCCGTAATCCAAACTTTAAATAAAATTTAGAAAATATCTTGGACTTAGAAATCTGGTCTAGAATCATGGAAGGCTTTGGCAGTGGATAAGCATCATAATCAAGAATAGAGTTCAAAGGCTTATAGTTCACAACAAGCCTTGGCTTTCTCTCCGGCGATCTCCGAATGTTTGTTTACATAAAAAGAAAAACATGCAATGGGACTTTTTGCTTTTTCTTATTAATCCTTTCTTCAACAATTCCCCGAATTTCTTCTTTGCACATTTTCAATTGTTGTGCATTCATAGGAATTGCTGCAGATCTTCTTAGCTTACCACTAAAATCCTTTTTGAGTGGAAGCTCAACTTCGTGTTTATGAATATGCCATAATGCATTGGGATCATCGTAACAACATTTTTTTAAACTTAGCAAATGATGTCTCGCTATTTCTCCGGCATATTTCCCGTTATCCAAATGTTCTTCTGTCTTTAGAATCTCTTTTTTCATCTCCATTTTTGCTAAGAGATTCTCCATTCTTTCTATTCTCTTCATCTATTGGGTGAGTTGGAATTAATGAAAGGAAATAATATTTCTTTGTTATGCAAGCTAGCAAAGTATCCATACCTTTGACTAGCTCCGATCCAACTTTGCTCCATGCTTCTCAAAATTTCGAAAGAATGGCGTCCCAAGGTACGTAGCACAATCCATACCCGGAACAATAGGAAAAATAAGATGTACTCCTATTTCATCCGTTAGAAATACATCTACTTCTACTTCGATATCGTTGTAATGTCACCGCTTGCAGTAGTGACTCTAGGACATGTCGTTGGCCTTCTCGTGTGAGCACTTACAACATTATTGTTGACAATATTTAATCTGGGAACCCGTATCCATCAGGGACTTTCCAATACTCATATTGTGACCCGATTCTTACCCTTCATCTTGACGCAATACATAACATCTATGTTAAATATATTGCATCCCAAACCAGCTTCTTTCTGTTTCATCATCAAAATCTTCTTTCTCAATATTTTTTATCCGGGTCTATTAACTGCTTTCGATATTGGATTACCATGAAATGTCTAATTCTCAACTTTACCGTGACATAATAGGATTCACGTTATGTGGAAGCTTGATTTATGCCCATAAATTTGACATTCAATTCTCTGTGGTTCTCTAGGCATAATATTTTATTTTATTTTACAATTTTTTTCCGAGCTCTTTGATTGCTTGATGAATGCTAGGCAATGTCTGTGGCAAAATCTTCGCCAAAATCTTCATTTCTAAACTCGCCTAGTTAGAGCTTCAAATCGAGAATAAAGATGTTGGAGGAACATACCCTTTATTTGGATGATCCTTCGGTTTTGAAGGAGACTTCTTCAAATGATTCATCAAGAGTGTTGTATACATCTCCTTAACTGGGGATCGATGAGCGACAATCATCCGAGTAAAGTAGTTCCTAATTGTTTCATCTTCATCTCCATCTCGCTTCATCATACTTACGTATTGCAACTACAAATATCTAGATCACCGCAATCGCATTCTCTACATCCAAAGATAGTGAGGATCTCTGCAAATTTCTTCATCGACGACTCATCGAATATAAAATGTTCAAATCATTATCCGAATCAGATTCGGATGTCGAAGTTCATCACAACTTCTAGGAAGATCAAAGAAATTTACTTTGCCTTTTTTTATTTCTATATGAAATTTTCTTCTTCCCTTTGTCTTTCGTTTTCTTAGGACAATTATTGGAGGTATGTCCTTTTTTCATTGCAGCTTGTAAATAGATTATTTCTTTATCTTTTGAAAACATTTCGTATGTTTATAGGGCTTTCTTTTGGAATGTTTTTTTTCCGGGAATGTTGGGAATTCTTTTTGGCATGCTTGTATTTGTGCTTGCGATGCCGTCTACGCCCTCTAAATTGCCGGCTTTGCCAATATGCCACCGCTTTGCATATTTTTTTGATAACCATGATGTTTTTTAGGATTGGTAATGGCACGAGAAATTTTCATCCTGGGAGCAAAGCTCCACAATGACAACTTTGACGACTTGTCGAATAACAACAAACTTGTAATCTCCCATCTTGCCAGGGAGCTTATTCACTATAGCCGAAGAAACCCAATGTGGAAGAGAGGACACAAAAATCTCTTTCCATTTAGGCTCAAGAATTAAATCTGGAGATAGAGTATGGAGCCGGTGTAAATACTCATTGAAGTATTCATCAAAATGTTGCATGTTATGCAACTTCATGGCTAAGAGAGTGATAGTAGTAATTTCATTAGTGATTTGAGGAAAACCAATGAAATTTACTTGAATACCATACGAGTAAGACAACCGATCATATTATTCACGGGGAAGATGAGTTAATGGATCCATATAAGTTGAACCATCAGCATTTAGAATAACCGATTTTTCCCATTATGTGATAAGAGTAGGATCTTTCAGGGTGTTTCTCGCTTTCAACCAGGAGTCAAGGGTACCTTCAAACCCACCAATTATTCTTCCCGGGTTGCATTAATAGGACCAATATCATTAGCAAGATATGTACTATAACAAACTATCATGGAATGTAACATAGAAATTACTTCAAACTTTTTCATAGACAGCTTGTCTATGTTCCAAGAGTAAGTAGAATTAGCAGACCAATCTTTATGATATTCGATTTCATAAGGTCTCTACGATCCGGAGTTGGATTCCATGTAGTTTCCGATCTAGATCTAGAGGAAGTAGCATGGAATTTAGTTTCATCTAGATCTGCAGATACATCAATACCTAATTGTACTTTATATTCAATAGAAAAAATTATTTACACATGCCTCCGAGCTCCTCAAGTTCGGGAGCATCAATCTTATGAAGACTTATTTCTCGGTTCATCTTTTGGTGTCTCGTATTCTTTATCAAACCCTTGAAGGAATTCGGACAGACGGATCGCATGAGTATCTATGTCTCGTTGTGCTTTACCAAAGAAACCGGGATTATCAAAAAGGAGAATAGTTATAAGTAGCATCTCATTGGAGGGAAATCGATGGTGCTAGGTGCCTTTATTAGGCTTTCAACGAAGATGTGATAGTGTAAGGCAATGGCACCTTAGGATCCGAGAAAAAAGTGGAGGATTTATATGCCTCCTGCACCGGAGCTAGGCCTTTTCTTTAGTGATTCAATTCCAGTGGAGACATTGTAAACTTGTTTCTTTATTATGTCAAGACTAGAGTTAACCTTGACCAATTCTTTACCATGAGCTACCGCGGCTTCATGGATCTTCTTGTCTGTGTTTAAAGTAAGTCTATCAAGACTTTGAGCAATGGCCTAATCATTTTATGTAAGTAATTTGATACTTTCATTCAGAAAAGTAGTATTATAGTCTTGTTTTTGCAAGACTCTACCCATCATCAATTTCATCTCTCGAGTTTGTCGCATCAAGAGATGAGAATTCTTTCCTCAAAAAAAATTTCCAAATTGGATATTGCCAAATTTGTCCAAACTTGGTTGCTACAATTGATTATTTTACGGACAATGATGATTCATCAACATGAGATGGAAGCAACTTATACATCTTTCCATCTTGTTGTCTAATCACAAAATTTCTCCAAGGAGGAAATTCTCGTATCTATTTCAAGCATTGAACCATCAAGAAGTTCCCATTTATGCTTGCTGGTGTTCATGTTCTTATCATGTTTACATTAAACCGCAAGCAAACTTCTTTAAGAAAAATTTTCCCCTTTTGTTCCGACTCGCTATCAAGGACTTAGGCAAATTAGGCTTGGATAGCATAGATCGTATTTTAGGAGAAAATACCCTGCAACCGTAATGGAGATGGAATAACAACAGGGATGTTGTTCCAATCGAGAATCAACATATTCATCGATCGTTTGATCCTTTTTTTGTTTGGCTTCATTTTGAAACTGTTTGATCAAAGAGTCTTCAATTTTATTGATTGAAGGATAGTACCATTCATAGAATGATATCCACCGGTTGTTAGTTTGCATCCAAGCTTTCCATTCGTAATCATTCTGACAATTAAATTCTTTTCTATCCTTCTTATTCGGAAGCTTGACTTCTTGTATGTATAGATGTTCCTTTTCATGAGTATAAATGTCCCAATTGAACATTTTATTTTTTCCATGGATCTTCTAGATCATAAGGTCCTATGCCTTTGAATATTTTCGTAAATGCAACAATTTCCGAGTCGAAGGAATTTCAACGGACTTTTGGAATTTTATCTATAGGATTTATTCTCAGTAAGAAGGAATGGTCGAAGGATCAACAAAACCTAAACCACGAGATGTAGTAGGGGAAACAGTATCGTATAAGGAGATCTTCATGGACATTAAAAAATGTAACTTGCTTGTAAGTTTGTTCGAAGAATCAAGAAGGAACAAACTTAATCATATTTATTCTCCTAGATCTATCGGATGATTCTCCATGAGGTTGAGGAGGATCTCGTGGAGAATTGAAAATGTGTTTTTGAACAATGAGGGTGATCACGGACGGATGCTAATGGAGGATTTACATACCGTACGTAGGCCATAGGAGAAACAAGATTTGCAGGAGGTTCAAGCAAACCATGCCTTTATTTTGGCGTAAATGTCTAGATCCATTAGTATCATAGGTTCCTTTGAATATTTGGGCTGAGTTTGTGAAAGATTTGGAACCAATGAAGAGGTAGAAGATTCACCATGCTCAACCGTACGTCTTCTTGGAAACTCGGGTGACAACTTGGTTATCGTATTCGGAGATAATGGATTGTGAAATTGCTATTGGCTTTATGGTATTGCGTTTCCAATTAGTAACCCATTCATCCGGAGGAGTAAGTGATCTCTTAGATACTGACAGTGGGGCAACAGGATTGTAGGCAAGAATCATACCTGGATTAGTGTGACAGCGGCGATCCTTGTTTAGGAGCATGTAATATAGCTGGAATAGTTGTGTTATAAAAACGAACACAAGTAATATAAAAAATAGTCAAATTTTTTGGACTTGGAGTCAAAATATTCATAGCCTTGGGTTTGAACACCCAAACTGAGACATTTCGGAATGTTTGGATCATCAAGGGCAATAGAAAAATCTGGGAAAACATCGTATCGGATAGGGCCATCCGACAAGGTAGTCTCGATGCCACCAATGAGGGCCTTTGTAAAGGATGTCCATTGATTATCAAGCAAGGGTCGAGAAAATGAATGTCGTTTGACCTTTTTCGTGGAGAGCATTGAGGCCTACTCTCACCATCCCCGGATGGACATACTTATAACTGCGTACTTTAAAGCGACTTGAATATGCTTCTCGTTCTAACAAAGGAACAAATCATCATGGCATTTAAATTCAATTCGATGCGAATAGAATTTTTCCTTGATTTTAATTTGACTCGAAGCTTTAAATTGAAAAGGAGAAATGCCTTTATATACATCGAAGGAGAAATTTCAGGGAAGTTTCCAAGCAACACGAGGGTTTGTGTCTTCTAAACTTAAATAGGCAGAATTTGGCAGGGAGCTTCAGGAGTAACACGAGAGAGACTCAAGACCCGAACGTAAATCGTTCTTCATTTTCTAAATCATCAAAATGTTTCGAGCCAAAACGACCCATAGATCCGGAAGATGAATCCATTGCACGGAGAAAGAGTGCAAACAAGAAAAAGAGTAAGTTATCGTGAAGTATTTGGGAAATCACTTAGCTGAAATATTGTGGCTTCCTCGTGACAATTCTAGTCGAACGTCCTCAATGCCTTCAATGCCACCATGGCTAACACGAAAGCTACGACGTTATTCACGACATCAAGCAAAACTTCGGTAATCCACTCGGACAATATTTTTTTCAACAACAAAGGATTACTCAAGCAAATAACCTCACTCACAAAATAACTTGGCTCCGATACCATTTACGGATCAAACACTCAAATACAATTTTATTCATCTTTTTTCGTGAAAAATAGCGAAATGAATTACAACATAAAGATCTTATCGAGATTGATCGTTGTGGCATTCAACCGATATAGACTTGCATAGCAAGACTAACTAGTAGGCTACCTGGCACACAAACGGACTCAGCCTATAGATTGGATTATAACAGTACATTTACAAATTCAAAAAAGGTGTACAAGGAGATGGTCAAAGAAATGGACAAAATTGCATCATGGGGGGAAGCCATCTCAAAAACAACGTGCTTCAAATTTAATATGTAATCATTGAATTTTTTCGATCATTAGGTACAATAAATAAACAATTTAGCATTAAATATTAATTTTCAAGTATTTTCTTGAAGAAAAGAAAAGAAAATGGAACCTATTCAAGACATAAAATAGGACGACAAGGAAGAAAAGGATTGATATCTAAGTTTGTGAGTAATTGTTACTTCCTTATAACAACTTAACTAGATTTAAATTTTGTATTTTTTTAAGTTGTTTTACAAAAATCATCATTGAATATCTTCAAACAAGTGCTAATATAAAAAAGAAGAACCATCATATAAATTGATTGAAATTGGGTTAAATGTGGATTGTGAGTATATGTTGGCATATCGATAACTTAATTGTGGAATTTGTAAGCATCTATCGGTCTTGTTTTACTTAGGTCCGTCTATAATTGATAGAAAAAAATAAATCTTTTATATTAAATATATGTGTTACAACATTTTTTGGTCATCTAACCTCTTATCATTAGATGGACCCAAGTACACCATGTAAGACCAATTTTACCCCTAAGTAAAATTGCTTTCACTATGTAAAATAACTTAATAAACCACATTTATTAGGTTGTTTATGGTCTAAAAAGCAGAAACCCCAAAAGGAAATATTAAACAAACCTATTTTGTTTGATTTTTCCTCATGGAATAATTAATTAAACCATAAATTAATTATTATTCCTAGTCATGTTTAACCCAAAACAAAGAAATTAATTAGATAAACCTTTATTTATCTTATTATTTTCTAGGAATAATTATTTAAATCTTATTTAGATAATATTCCTTGTTAAATATGACCAAATCACCCACAAATAATTAAATAAATCATTATTTATTTAATTATCCTTCAACCGCTTCCTTTAAAAAGATAAATAAATCATTTATTTATTTATTATTAACAAATAAAGGGATTTGACCCGCCAATTTTTCGCTTGTTTTTTCCGCATTTTTTTCAGGGTTTTGTCGAAGCTTCTGTCGTGTTTTCTAGCCTCTCGTCTCCACCCGTTTAGACCTCTTTTCCGATCTTTTTTTCTCATCTAAGTGGGAACCTAACCCCCTAGGGGCTCCAGCACCCTCCACTTTTTGTGGAAGAGGTTTTAGTCAGTTTCACTGTCTGCTTTTTTTTCGTAGTTTCGGTCTTCCCTTTTTTCAGATTTGATACCTCATTCTCGCATCCCTTTAAATCAGCTCTTCTTCCTTTCAAATCACCTCTTGTAGTTTTGTTTCGACCTCCCTTTAGGACCTCCTCCCCCGTCCTTTCCGCTTTTTGCTGATTTCCTCCTTTTTTTCCATCCACCTTGCCTGCGCCTCTTGGCTATGATCTCGCACCTCTTTTTAGCAGACTTTTCTCCTTTAGATCCTCGTCCCTTTTGACCCTAGATCTATTGGCCTCTTTTTTAGTGTGTTTTGACTAGATTTTTTTCCCTATTTTAGATTAGTTTTTGAGAGACCCACCTTTTTGGGTTAAATCGATGCAATAGTAGTCATTAATTTTTCTCGTTATTTCAGCATTATATATTGTTCTCTGCGATTTATTTTCGAGTTATGCACACACTATTTCTCTTGCTCTCAAAACGAAAAGGGTTTAAAAATTAAAATTAATGCATGCCACACACTCACCCCGAGCGAAGAAGAGCCTGGTTTACATCGCCAGGCAAAGACTTTAAAATCAATTGACACCGCACCTATCCGCCCTTGTTTCGACATTGTAATCACTTGATTACGCACCTCCTTTCCCTTGGGGTCATTCTTCTTCCCCTATGCCGTGTTTTTGTTGTCATCATTGCACCCCCCAAGATGCACTTCCCGGATACTTCTTGGCCTTCACCCCTCGCCTTTCCGGGTCGATCAACCTCTGCTCAGTCCCGTCGTCGTCGAACTCTGTCCTCCTTCGAGTCCGCACTCGACTCTTCTTCCGATTCCTTTGGTTCTCCTTTTCTTTCTCGGTTCTCCCCCTGTCACCTTCACTATGTCCGGTCTAGGGCCCTAACGCTAGCGGAGCCCCTAGCCCTAATGTCTGGAACTACTACTAGCGAAACCGCCACAGAACTACCTCGGCCACACCCTTGCATTTGTCATACATCACATGCCTCACCCTCCCCGATTTCGACCGCTGATCAATGACCCTATCCGCCACAATGTTGGCTGGCCCACTATGCCAACCAAGCTCCCCCTCCGACATCCCTAAGTTCGAAGGCCTTGCTAGAGAAGATCCAACCAACCATGTCCTATCTTTCCACATGTGGTGTTCCTCCAACTCCATTACCAATGATTCGATCCGTCTTCGGTTGTTCCAACGCACGCTTACCGTGAGCTTCTAAATGGTCTGTTGACCAAGCCACCTCTTCCCATACCACCTTTGCGACCATTGCCCAAGCCTTTTTATCTTACTTCAGCTCCCTCTCCGATACGATGCATCGTACGGAGCTTTTGACCTCTTTCAAGCAAACCTCTTCGACCCGCCTTTCCACTCATGTCCAGGGAATGGCGACGAAGACGAAGCTTATGTTGAGCTCCCCCCTTCGAAGATCGGGTCTATATGGATCCCGGCTCCTTCGCTCTCTCTTAGCTCCCATTGGCAAAGATGTCGCCTCCACTTTCCCTCAAACCGAAGAAGATGCCCTCCAAATAGCCTTGAAATATGACCCGATCTATGCTCGGTCTCGTTATGTTTATACCGTCCTCCCCAATCTCCCCGAGTCGGTGGCGCTAACGCCCCGAGGGCATCTCATTCCACCGACGGTATCATTGGAGCCCTTTCTCATCCGTATGCTCAACCTCCTATGGGCTATGGTCTCCCTCGGGGAGGGCCAGACACCTCTAGCACTCTTCCCCCTCCCGGTAGCATGTTTCCGTGATACGGCATGCCTCCTCCTTTTGCCCAACCTCCTGCTTATCTCAATTTTTTCCCAACCTAACCATTGCCTTTATCCACAACTTGGTGCGCCAGCTCCTCCAGAGATATGCGCTTCCATCTCCCTCGCCTCCTCCAAACCCGCAATAGCACCTATAGCCCCCTCCAGGGCAAGTATTTTTCACAACGAGGCGCGACTAATCCCCCTTCTTCTCAAAGAAGGCGGAGAGGCAATCCAAACCGCTCTTCCCCGGTACTCGGAGACCCAATCCTCAAGGTATTGACCCTAACACTGCTAACCAGACAACGAGGGCACTCGACCCCAAGCTGGACAAGCCTCTTTCGCACAAATAAGCCTTGTTCGTGTTGCGGTGTTTATGGGCATTACACCCACGATTGTCCCCTCTTACCGCGGATGTGGTAGATGTGGGAGTCTCAAGCCACGTTGCGCGGACAACATGCCTCCCCTCATGCTCCCCCTAATGTGGCCACTACTCAACCAGTTTGCGTTCATCGATCCCTTTCCCTCGACAAGGATTCGTGGCTACCCAACCGCTCGACGACCCGTGTCGCCACTCAACCTTCCCCTTCCGGTTCCTCCAATTACCGGATCCTTATGATGAACTCGATCCTTCCCCAACCGTCGACCTTCACCTTCAAACTCGGTCTCGCGAATACCCCAAGCCTCTCGCTCGGTCTACCCCCGAGTCCCCTTCTTCAAGTTCTCACGAGCCTCTTTCGACATCCAATGGGCCCCTTACATATCCCTCAACCCAAAGTTGAGGTTCATACCAAGATTCCTAAGGGACCATTACGTCAAAATGCCGCTATCCGGTCGAGCCGCTCATTCGTATAACATAGTAGATGATTTGGCGCAATCTCCCGCCGCCATTTCCACATTGGAACTCCTCCGGTCATGCCCTTCCCAAAAGAAGGCTCGCTATCTCGCCATAGGGCGCCCGTAGATCCCGCCGATGACCAAATGATTTTTTTCGACGCCCATCAAGTTGAACATCCTCCTCTCCCTTCTTTCGTCGCCTTCCAAATCCCGGTCAAAATCCCGGAATGCCAACGTTTCTCGGTGTATAATTGATGAGGGGGCATCCACCGTGTGATGTCCGCTTCGGTTTGGAAGCAACTCGGATCTCCTAACATGGCCCCTTCCACGATCACCCTTCGAGCGTGGGATGTCCACGCCTCCGCCCATCGGCCTTTTCCGTAATTGTCCTATCACCATTGCCGGTAAGATTGTTTGCGTTGATGTCGAAGTCATCGACGCCCCTCTAGATTACAACATTCTATTGGGGTGAAGCTACACCTATGCCATGTCTCGTCTGTCCCCTCTACGGTTTTTCGCAAGATGTCTTTTTCCTCACAATGGAAAGATAGTCACCATTGACCAGCTTGACTTATCATGAGCCAAAGTCTCGGACCTCCCCGAGAGCGACCATCTCTTCTATAGCCAATAAGCAAACCGTCGATTTCTTGACCGGTGTATCCCCTCGGCGTCTACAAAGATTCCTCCCCCGATTGGAAATTTTCTTGGTCTTACCCCTCCTCACATCTCCGATCCCGACCTATCGAATGTTTGCATGAGTGCAATCGTCTCGGGCCGCCCTTAAGTGACCCGCTTCAGCTAGCGAGCAACCTCGGACTCAACCTCGCCCACCGCAACCCGCTCCCTAGCCCTTCATCTCCGCCGACCGGACCTTCGCCTTTTGGCCCTTCCCCTACGATGGTATCCCTCGAACCCCTTTATCCCCCCGGATCATTTCCCCCGGGCCTTAACCATCTCGGGAGCCGTCCCTCCCCGGGTCATTATCCCGCTGAGTCGGATACCGTTCCTAACTCCCCCCTCCCGGAGTCTATTCGGTCCCCAGTCATGGCCACCCTCTCTCTCCCTAACCCGACCACGGGTATACTCGTTTGCGGTACCTTGACCCTTCGACCACTACCCCTCTTGGTCACCCCAAACCCTATCTTGCTTTGACACCGGTTCAACCGGTCCCCCTCGCTTCCTCTCATTGCTACCATGCCCCCGCACCTCCCCATGACCATACCCCCTGTAGTGACAGACTCTAGGGAAAGAAAGGAAAAGCTTGCAAGGGGGCATCCAAAAAACAAGGCCACCCCGATCGACCCTTCTCCTCCCCCGCCCGCAAAGCCTTGTGCCTTGTGTGATGTCGTCGCCACGCCACCCATACTTGTCTTGAGTTGCCCGCATTCAACCCATGGTTAAAGTCGTGTTCCCTCGAGTCTATGGTATCCGACCCTTCTCTTCCTTCCTCGTCCGTAACCAAGAACCCAAAAACTATTCACACTAGCAAACCACTGCGCTTTGTGCGAGTATCCATGGCCATTACTCCCACCATTGTCCTCACCGACGCATTACCGCGCCTCTTTAGAAGTAGTCCGAGAGTATGAGGTTGAACAAAAATCAAACCGCCTCTCCCATACTCATGCAGGTATGCTTTGGGCCACTTGAGGATCCCCCCCCACTCCCATCGACATTTCCCCCCGATGTTCGGATGACGGAGTCTACTACGACCATTCTTTACCTATCCTCCTCTATGAGACCTTTGGAGCCGAGTCCCCTTGCATCCTCCCCTCGTTGTTTCGCCCCGACCCCCCTTCAGCGACCACCATTGACCCCCTCTTTTCTACCCATACACGAGATCACTCCACCCATATCTCTGCTGACCTCCGCAGCTCTTGTCCCCCGCCATACCTCCTATAGCCCTCATATACCACCCTCTAGTTTGTATATGAGTCATAGCCATCTCCGCTCATTGCACTCCCTCCCGTAGTTGTCGCTCGATGTCTTTTGTACACTCACGTCGCTATCATTGTATCTCCTCCCCCCATTTTTTTGTCTTGTAACACCATTCCATAGGACCTCTCGTCCCCACCCTTTATCGGTTACGTCGATGGTGCAAGTCGTTACTCCCTGAATCTAGCCTCGGCGAGTTGGGCCATTTTCACCCCCTTGCATGCCCTTGTTCTCTCAAACGGGGTCGAGTTGGTACTGCCACCAAACAAATCATGCTCGAATATGATGCGAGTGCGTGGTCTCTTAGCCGATGCCCTCTTTCATCACATCCTCCATCCGCATGTTCGTTTGGATTCCCCTACTTCTTGTCATGCAACTAAATGGTGTTTATCATGTGCATAACCACTGTCGTTGCTTAGACGATATTTACGAGTGAAACTCTTGATACGTGAATTTGAAACCATAACTTTCAACCATGTACCTCGAGAACATAATCACTATGTAGATAGCATTTCAAACCATGTTCTAGATTGGCATTTATCACACGCATTTCATACAAGACAATAACATTCATAATCATTAACAAAGATGCATATCCATAATATGTGTTGCAAAACATGTGTTTAGAGTCCATCTACTACGATACATATGACATGCCCATCGCATGTTAACAAAAAACTCAAAGCTGGGGGCACCACATGCCCCCACCTACTCACTATCTAGTGGATCCCGAGCTAATGGCTCTGCTCCCGAGCTCGTAGATCACGTATGCCTTGACGCAGGCCATCGCCATGCGCACGCATGACACCTTGCCATTCCCGAGGGTAGACCAATACATGGCTCCACGTATCGGTCGTCTAAATCTTGCCACCCGCGGCGCGAAACTCTGTCAGCAACCTCTCGCATCTACGCGCGGATGTCCTCCGGAGAGGCGGCCGCATCCTCATTGCGCGTTGCTCTCGACCCACTCAGCCCCTGCAGCCTCCCGTATGTCGCTGGTCGTCCCATATATGCGGCCGATTTTACCGAAGCTATGTCCGCATACCAAAAGTCCATGAATCGAGTACCATATCTACTATTCACTAACTTTAACATGCCCAAAAAGAGTAGTTACTTGCCACTTACCATCGGGTCCCCATACTCAACCGAGCGTGAAGTGGTAGGTCCTAATCCCCATAATAACTCATCCCACTATAGGGATAGTCGTCTATGTATAACGACATCCGATCCCAATGGGCAAAGAACTCAGGTCGAAACACTCGTCCGACCGCCCCTCCTCCTCCCTCGCACGCAGCCGCCCCCACCCAGGCACATCCCGGGCTCTCTCGGCCCCCCATCTAGGACACCGTATACGAGGTTGTAAGGTCGGGGATCTTTTTCAAAGAAGAAGGCGCACAATAAAGTCCCATACGAGTAATCATGGTTCACTTTGCCGCTTGCGGAGTGACAATTGTCGTTTTAGCGACACCGGCGTCATTTGGGCCCACCCATAGTAGGTCCCACTCAACACACTCTCCATAATCATCATCCGCCCCCGGTGATGTGATGGAGTGCTCGGTTGCCCGGGATACGTAGCACCGCTGTGCAGCCCTTGCTGCATCGGTCTTTAATCTCTCTAGATCCTCGATTGGTATCCGAGTCCCCTTGACTTGGAGACCCGGTCAACAATGTCGCTCCACAAACTCATGATATGCCACCCCCCGCGGTAATACTGGCCGCGTGTTTCCCACCATCCCCGATGGCAGGGGAGACCCATCGTGAAATACACATCCTAGGCGGCGAGTTTGATCCCCGTGCCCCCGCACTACAAAGACCTCATGCTGCGGGATCCCGATGATCGATAATCCGGGCCAACAAAGGCTCTCCCACTCTCATCAAAAGGGTTCTCCAAAAACTTTAAAACCCCAAACCCGGCCAACACATGACGGACACCCACGATCCGCACGGATCTCCGCCGTAATGTACCCGTGTCTCTCTCTCTCCGGTTAACCCATATATCTCGCCATATCTACACAAAAACATCATCTTTGTCGACACTACAGATAGGGAATACCATAACCAAACACAAAAACCCAACTCTCGACCATAAAAACAGCACTAAAACCCCCTCATCTTCCAGTGTCGCACTTTTCCGCCCAATTGCGGGGATAGGTCGCAGTTTTTTCCCTAAAACACGCTTCCCGTGTCGCACTTTTTGGCCCAAAAAGTGTGACCCGACCGTAGAGATGAAGGAGGGTGCGTTACTAAGATTTTGGGCCCTAAGCGAACTTTCAATCCATCAAAATGAAAGAGTAAGGTTAGGCCTCTTACCCTGCCAACGACGGATCTCGATTCCAACGATCGGTTTGTCCACTACACTCACCGCAAGATTTAGGGCCTTCTCTCCTCTCTACATTCACCACAACAACACTAGCAAATGAGTGAATTTGGAGGGAAAAACGCCTTATTAAAAGAGAACCCTCGCTTTCGTCTGCGACCATGCGTAGTCCCCGTTTCGACAAAGCTGATCCGCACCATTGGAAAGCTCTCACCGAGCCCTCAAATGGGTATCTCTTAGTTTTTTGTGATTTGATACTTCACCAGAACACATTTTGTCCAAGAAGGGTCACTTCACCTCTCCTTAAAATCGCATTTCTTTACTTACGACACTTGTACTTGGGGCACCATTTTGCCTCCTTACTTGTCTTTGTTCGTGTCGATTTTTGTCATGAGTTACCATCTTGTACTCATGTTTTCATGGTCCCCATTGGGCATTTACTGTGTGGCAGCACCATCGAGTCGCCCTTTTTTAGAGCATCCAAGTTGAGTCATCATTGCATTCATGGAGTCTATCCCGAGTCCCTTTGTATCCCGCTATAGCCCTCCATCCTTCATTGCTTGGTCTCTCTCTTGTGTCACACATTATGGCCTTCAGTCCCACTTTCCCCTATCCCTTATGATATTGCGTCAGTCGTTGCCATGTCATTCATGCCCTTTATGCTCTAACAAGGGAAGTCGTCCATTCGCTACTCTGTCCCTTCCATTTCACCACCATCATTGGTGTTAGTCTGTCCGTCACTCTACTATTTTCTCTCGTGCCTTAGTTGAGGATCTCTCATTGCCTCACCTATGGCAGACCTCCTTCTGTCGACATCAGCTCCTTCATTCCAGAAGACAGTGTCTAGAGGGTGGTGTACCTTGGTTCCGGCTTCCACTCTTGTTCGGTGCCTCGAATCGTGCAAAGGGATCTCTAATTTCCCTTTGACTTGATTGTTTCTCCACTCCAACTCCTTTCGAGCATGATCGAGATCCGTATACTTGATGGTTCGGTGATGCGACAGCAGCTCTTGGTGATTCCCGGTGTGTGTGAGATGTCTCAGCCCTCATGAGGGGGTGGTCCCTACGAGGTAGCCCCCCACATGCCCTCGGATGACCTCTTCATTGCGGCCTTCAATGCAACTCCATATATTTGATGATGACGGCCTTAGCCGCTTGAGCGCCTCTTTGATTTGCATGTATCGGTCGGATTTTTGTAGAGCCCTTCCCCGCTCATAGGGGGCATTTGGGTTGTATTTGTATCTCATGTACTCATATATTATTGTATAAGTCACTGTCTGTTATGCCATGCACAACATGTATGTGGGATCCCTCATTGTATTTTTATCCGGCTCATGTTTATGCCGGCTATACTTTATGGTTTGGTCCCTTGTTTACTGGGACACACTATTCTTTTGTACTTTGTCTCGGCGAGCATAGGTATGCCTTCCTCGCCGCCTTTAGCATTGGTACCCTCTCATAAAAAGGAGACTTGTTGCACCTGCAAGTCTCGTCTCCTCGTGGTCTCGTTCTTTAGCACCTTAGTCTACCTCACATTTCTCTCTCGACTTCCCTCTTGATGTCCGGTGATTGAGTTCTTACAACGTACTTCGGTCATACGATTTTGCTCCTAACACTTGCACGCTAGGGGGGCAATCTATTACACCATTTTTGCTGGTCATCTAACCTCTTATCATTAGGTGGACCCAAGTACACCATGTAAGACCAATTTTACCCTAAGTAAAATTGCTTTCACTATGTAAAATAACTTAATAAACCACATTTATTAGTGTTGTTTATGGTCTAAACAGAAACCCCAAAAGGAAATATTAAAAAAACCTATTTTTGTTTGATTTTCCTCATGGAATAATTAATTAAACCATAAATTAATTATTATTCCTAGTCATGTTTAACTCAAAACAAAGAAATTAATTAGATAAACCTTTATTTATCCTATTATTTTCTAGGAATAATTATTTAAATCTTATTTAGATAATATTCCTTGTTAAATATGACCAAATCACCCACAAATAATTAAATAAATCATTATTTATTTAATTATCCTTCAACCACTTCCTTAAAAAGATAAATAAATCATTTATTTATTTATTATTAACAAATAAAGGGATTTGACCCAAGTCAAATACTTTTTCCCTCCAACAAATATAATAAAATATTCCATAAAAGGTGGATCTAGATTTGGTTAACATTATTTTAATCATGCACCAAGATCTAGAATGACCCAATATTTTGTTATAAATAGGAGGGTTTTTCCTACCATTCTTCACCTTTTGTTGCCTATTAGATCACTCTGGATCTATACACTTGGTCACATTATACATTATTTGTTGTGGTGAGCTCCCTTTGAGTTCTATCTTTGTCTAGGTTTTCTACACCAACAAAGAGAGAGAGATTCTAGATGCGAAGTCGTTTGAGGACTTCCAAGAACCACATCCCATTGAGGAGAATTGGATACGCCTTCTTGTTTTCCTCCCAGGTGCCCTTAATACAAAAATTCTTTCAAAAAAAAACATTGTTCTTGTCATGTCTATTGGATGTATGGAGCAAACCCTTAATTTTATCGCTTAATGTCTTTCTATGCATAGATCCGGTTTTTTACGAGACTTGTCTTGATCAATTAACTGCGGATACGAAGATATTGGCGAGCCACATTTGATGTTAGGGCTATAAGTTATGCGTAGCTAAAGTGGTCTTTTTTTCGTACGCTTCGACAAAATATTCATACTAACAATATGATTTGTTATGGGGTATAAAACTTGTAGGAAATAAAGTATGGAACTACGCCATCGAGATGAAATCTTGAAATATGGCATGTTACATGGTTTTGAAAGAATGTGTATAGTTTATGAGTCAATTGTTGCAATGGTACGCCATTTCTTTTCGATTTACATTGATGTATATTATTTAATATTGCAATTTTTCTATTATTCTCACCCATGTATATACACTCATTACGGTTTATTTTTTATGTTTGTAGATGGAAGGTGAAGAAGAAGAAAACAATCAACACTCGTGGAACAAAACATTCCCAAAAAATAACCGAAGTCATGGAAGTAGCTCTAGCGATGACAATGAGTTCAAGCGAGGAATGATGATCACTATGTTTGGATATCAAAGCAAGGCATTGTATTTTTTGAAATATGTCTGTGAAATCAAACATTTTCTTTAATGTAATGGACATAGTGTCCCAATTGAAAGACAAAGGGATACCAAAACCTCGTCCCATTTTGTATGAAAAATAATTTCTTATATATATATATATATATATATATATATATATATATATATATATATATATATATATATATATATATATATATATATATATATGTTTTAATTTATTCTATTACGTTCTCCATTTTCGTTCTCAAATTCACTAATAAAAATTTAACTCATATGAATATTGTTATAAGATATATATGTGTCGACTTTTGATGAATAATGAATTCTAAAAAACCACAATAATTATGATATGATATAAAAAATTAATCCAAACATCACATTCAAATGCATTAATAAAAATTTAATTAATATTAATATTGTTATAAGATTTGTCTACTTTTTGATGAATAATGAATTTAAAACAATCACAATAATTGCACTTGTGATGGTGTCAATGTTTCTATAAAATACAAAATGAAAAACCGGTGCGTGTTAGTTACCATACACCGTTGAGTTTGTATTATTAAGCACATCGGTGTGATTTTATGACCTATAGGGCATCGTACGAATACCAAAACCAATTAAAAATATCAAGGCGTTTACGCGATGTAGCACACAAGTGCATTTATGTCTCTATACACACCGGTGTTGTTTTACGACCTATGGGCACCACACGAATACCGATACCAATTATAAATCTCGGTGCGTTTCTATGATACTATGCATCGGGGCATTTTTTGTGTCTATACGCATTAGTGCATTTATACGACCTATAGGCACGGTAG
This sequence comes from Pinus albicaulis, assembly GCA_034641835.2. NCBI lineage: Eukaryota > Viridiplantae > Streptophyta > Pinopsida > Pinales > Pinaceae > Pinus > Pinus albicaulis. The sequence goes on along the minus strand of JAXQQM020070902.1, from coordinate 84,116 downwards.
GGAATACCTATACCAATTATAAATCTCGGTGCATTTGTGTGATACCACGCACGCAGGGCGTTTAAGAGTCTATATGCACCGGTGAATTTGTACAACCTATGGGCACCTCACAAATATTGATACCAATTATAAATATCCGTGCCTTCTCAGCGATACTATGCACCAGTGCGTTGATATGACCTATGGGCACTCGCTCAAATCTCAAGACCAATTAGAACCACCCCCTGCGTTGTATCACCAACACTATGCACTAGTGTTGTTTTATACCTTAACGCCCAGATGCATTCTCCTTTGACCGCCCCGGGTGCCGAGCTACGGTACGCATCGGTACGTTAAAGCTCGATTAATGCAGAGTGAAAAAAACATCCGTAATAACCTCCAGTGCCCAATGTTTTTTTAGTTGTGTTTAATTTCCATTAAAAGCTCTGCGAAAACCTTCTGTAACCATAAATGGATGTTGTAGAAAAATGTTTTTTTTGACAATTTTGACCAATTTTATAACACTAAAAACCTCCTTTATAACCTCCACTAGAGGGTCTTTTCCTTGTAGTGCCTCTTTTTTTGTGGAAACTCCGGTTAATTGAAACCTAGAGAATGCAAAAAAGTAATTGGTTATTATTTATTTATGGGGCCTCCAATAGAAATCTAGGGGTAGTAGGAGGGGGGAGAAATTATCATCAATCACAAAAGGAGAAACGAATATTAAGTATGTCGGGGGTATAGGGAAGAGATTAAATAATGCAATCGAAATATATGGCCTCCTCCTAGGCCTTCGGTTATCCAAGGATCACTATATTTCCTCCATTGCAAAGTCCCGAGTATCTTGGATTCTTTTCCCCATAAATATTTCCACCATATTCTCCACAACCAAAATTAAGACGCCAATGAGAAAAATAATTTAGTCTTTCCTCCTTGGAGAAGGGAAAAATCGGGATCAATGACAATATTTCCCTGAAATGTATCCCGTGATAAAAATTATAACATTGTTAAACCAAATTCCTCAAAGGAATAACATCTAGAATACATATATGGGCAAGTTCCTATCTAATTTCATTCATCAATGGAAGGACCTGCTCCACATGTATGGTAAAATTGGCAACTCGCCTTCATCACTCGACTATTTAAGGATCGTGTGAATTTTCTTAACCGACGTCATCAATATGATAGAGTCCTTAGAATGACATCTCCCTTGTCCGAAAGATCCGGGTTGTATTCACATCAAATATAGCGAAAAAATTAAATTATGTCTCCTATCCATATCTATAATTATTTCCCATACCCTCCATCAATGATGTAAATTTCCACTTCCTCCACGTACCTAAATTGATAAAAAATATGGAAAGAATGGGAGATCCGACACCCCATGCAATAATTTAGGTATGTTTATCTCATGTTGAAGCCATTAGACTCGGTTCACCAAGGTTAAATGCATAGATCAATTTGATGGTAAGAATAGTGTTTGGCTCATCTCGTCTCTAGTACCTTTATCTCCTTCAATTAGGTGTAATTTCCTACGAAAAAATCACTTCCCTCATGAATATTAGATCTAAGAAAAAATTCATTTATAAATCTAAATTCACTCCTCAAGAGGTTAAATTCAGAGCCAACTAATATCTTTCTACATAAATACCCATCTCGGGTGTCTTGAAAGCCTTTATTTCCAAAAATCATATCATCTCTCTTAGATCCCAATGCTCAAGAAAACATAGGGACTAAGTCTTAGCTAAAAACACAACTTCGATTTTGATTGGTTGCATCATCTCTAGCATTGGGTGGCATTCTACAATTCAAAGGCATTTGATATTTAATATTTCGATCAGATGGAACTCCCAGGGACCACAATTGCGAGCAGGGAAAAGTGCACTTAGTCCAATGTATCACCACTTCCATTTATTCCCTCAATTGCCACTTCAATGGTATGGTAAGGTTCAAAGTCTGCACCAATTTTTTTTGGCTCAGTAGATATTCTAAAAATTCAACGAGTTAAAATTCATCATATGGAAGACCAAATTGATGGAATGCACCTTTAGATAGAAAATTTGACATCCCAAATGAAAAATGAAGATTCCAAAAGAACCGCGATTAGTGCCCACTGATATAGAATGTCAATTTATCCACCATAGTAATCCATGACAATAGGATTCAAATGTATTTTGGTTAGTGGTAAATTTTGTACAATTTATAGTAGCATAATTATAATGTTAGGTCCCTATATTACTAGTGTAGTCCCTTATTGTTGCTAGTCTCACCCCCTTATTGTTATTTTTGTACTCCGTAGTCCCCATATTATTATTATTATGCTCCATAAAACCCCCACTATTTTTATTTTTGTGCATTTACATTATTATTGTTAGGTCGGCTAGAGTATATCGTGACCCCATGGACTCCTATGTATAGAAAGGAGGTTTTTTTCATTTGAATCATCCAAGAATTTTTCATTTATGTAATGTAAAGGAGGTTTCCCTCGAAGTGGGTCATTTCTAAGCCGTTGATCTCTCTTTTATTCTATTTTTTTGAGCTAGTTTCCTATCATTTGGTATCGAGAGGTTTGGATTTTTAGGGTTTTTCTGATTCAAATAGGTCGTTGTGGAATTTTAGCTATAAACATTTTTTTCTACGAAGATTTAGAAGTTATAAAAAAAAACCCATTTGCGAAGAAATCTGGGGAACGTCATATACAAATTTCGAGATGTTGCTTCAAAAATATTTTCGGAGTTATGATCTATGGATTTTTAGGTTTTTTCTAGGTTCTCTGAATTTCATGTCAAAAAGGTGACCTTATGAAAATCATCATAACTCTCCCTGCGAGCATCGATTGGAATTCGTAGATGTGGTCTGAAATCAAACGAACTTTAATCTCTTGTGTATCAATTTCGGAGACGAAAGAGGAAATAGTGACATGTGGCATGCCGTACAAGTCTACTCTCACTGAAATGAGTGCATAATTAGGTCATTGTGGGAGATTGGGCATAATTTTTTTCTTAAAGAATCCAAATCGAGGTCGGATATGTAGCATTGGAAAGATGACTTAGAGGGATCCTATAGGACCGAAGATCAATTCTTGGGGATCCAAAATTATACGAGATACATCAATTTCAATATCAAGCTCACGAAAAGAAATAAAAAGGTGTGTTTTTTTTTCAAATTGCATAGTTCTTGTTTGAAAAATCGGTTTGAAGGGATTCCAAGGGCATATTCAAGCATAGATATTAGTGTTCGGTTTGGAAATGGTCCCCTAAAAATAATTCAACACCCATTAACCCCCTCATAAGGCTCTACTATGACTCATGAAGAGGAAGAAGTGCAACATGATATATAAAAATAACAAGACCAAGTGCACCAAATTGAGCTCTCACAAAAAGCAACAAAAAATGAAATGGAGGTTTTTGAGGAATGGCATGGAAGCTAAGATGGATGCCATGGAAGATAATATAGATGAAAAAAATGAGAGATAACATGGAAGAAATGAAAAATTATCTAAAAGAATACATGGATGGTTTGAAGGAAGGTTTGACAAATTTGATACAATAAATGATTCCTAGTGGCGATAAGATAGTACCCGAAATTCATGATGAGAAAAAAATAAATTTTAGTCATGATTTCATAAAATCTAATATTGGATTAAAGACCCACCATATTCCAAAGCTCGATACGAGGAATTTTGATAGCAAGGATCTCGTAACATGGATACTATATATGGAGAAATATTTTGATCTCCATAATGTACAAAACATACAAAAGGTAAGCATTGCAAATTTACATTTAGAACAAAATACAATTTTATGGTATTGATGGATTTTTTTCTCATAAACAATTTGTCACTTTGTTAATTTTTATGGAGGAAATGATAGCACATTATGAGGATACAAATAGAAACACCTTTAGCCAATAGATAAATCTGAAACAAAAGGGTTCAATTGTGGAGCACATTAAGGAATTTAAAAATTAAATATAAGGGTAATTGATATTCGGAGGAACACATGATTGATGTCTTCATAGGGAATTTAAAGGATAACATCCAACGACATGAGGTTCGCCTTTGGGTACTTGATTCATTGGAGAAGGGATTCAAGTTGGCAAGAAAAAATTGAAAGTATAAATATGGCAACAAGGGAAGCCTACCCCTAACATCTATAAATATGGAAGTGTTGCTACTCCTAGACTTCCACAACCTACAAGGATGACACCACAAAAATGGAAAGAAAAAATAGAAAAAGGGATTTTGTATAGTTGTGATAGGAAATACATTAAAGGTCATAAGTGTCTTTGAGAAGAAATTATTTTACATACATTGTGAAGAGGAGGAAGAAAAATGAACAAGAAACTTCAAAATAAGAGGATATACACTAGGAAACAACCCTAGAGAAATAGGAAATGAGTCCAACCATATTCCGTAATGCATTCACGAATTACCACTCCTCAAACTCTCAAGATAGAAGAAAATATCAAGAAGAAAAAAATAAATGATGTTGATTAATTTAAGTAGTACACATAATTTTATTCATTTTAAGGTAGCCAAGGAATTGAATTTATTCCTATACCCGACAACGAGTTTCAAGTGATGGTTGCGAATGTAGGGACTATAAATGTCTCTAGAAAATGCCATAATATCAAGCTAACCATGGGGGTGTTGAGTCCCCATTTTTCCTAGTTTTGACATCTTTCCTAGACCTCATCTCTCCCATTTTTACCTCTCCTTAACCCCTAATATGATTATTTCGGTTATATTAGCTAGGTTTTGGCCAAAAAGGGTACTATAGGCTTGAGGTATGAAAACTAACATAAAAAAGTATCACTTTTACCTTTAATCTTAAGTATTCCTTAACTATTTCTTTCCTTATTGAAATTATCATGAAAACAGATCTAAGAATCCTATGTAGATTTGCATTGATCCGAAATACCACCAAAATTCATGAATACAACTCATGCAAGCACATTTCTTGTAGACGTTCTAGGAATCCTCGTAGCATATTTCCCAAGCAGTGCTACGATTTCCTACAACATAATTAGAGGTTATCTATGGTCCACTCACTACCAAATCAAATGAGAACCCCTGTGTTCTATGGGGAATTCATCATACATGGAAGCTCTCCTATTGGTCATGCCAAATCCGCCCTTGAAACTACTGAGAGATTCACAAACATCTTCTCATTGATTGCATGAGGAGCAACTTCGACCTTGTATGAAAATTGTCTAATCCATGCTTTTTAGTCATGGATTAGACCCGTATTAGATAATTTTGATTATATTGTACCTGTATTGATATATCCTAGCTCAAATTAGCATTTTCCTCATTCGAGCCAAATATGGGCTTTCAAACTTGTATAAATTTGATTTGTGTTTTATTATGTAAGGAGTTGGTTGGGTTGGGATTTGATGATACCACATAGCAGATTGTACTAGGGTCGTAATATTTCATATCAATACACTATTTCATGTTCTGTCCACTACACTAAGAAAACCTCTTTAATCTTGCGGGGGGTTGTGAGTGAGGGAGGGCCCCTTCATTCACAACTCCCTTATTTGTGTATGTGTGCATTTTAATTTATGTTAGGTAGTAATAATTATATCATTCTGCTTATGTACTCTTTCTAAAGTTCTTAACAAAAAATTATCAATTGGTTAAGTGGTTTAGTTTTTATATTAAATGTGTGGATTTCAGATTGATCAAGTTTGATTTGTATTTTCAAGTTGGTTTCTTTCTTGTTGTAAGTTTCATCTCCTATCTTTTTCCGATCAATTCAGCGAAGACTAAGAGCTACGGAGGGATGTTCGAGATCAACTCCATGACCTTTGCTACAAATATGGATTCAGAAAAGAGGCATTAGTTTGATGAGTGATTGACCCGTCTAATTAGTAAACACTTGAAGTATTAATTACGCATATATTTTGCGCAACATCTCATGAGCCTACCTACCCTGGTTTGAAAAGTTATAAGCCTATAATTTGACTCAACATTTTGGCACCATTGTCATGGTGGTGTTAAGCGATGATAATAAAAAGCATTTTTATGATTTTTTTTGTTTGATATTTTGCGGGACGGTGGGGAGACGAAGTGATAAGATGTGGGGGTAAGGCCTACGGACACTGTAGAGATCATAATTTTTGCCAAAACCATGTCATGCTTGTGTGGTAAGTATAATTTTTGAATTTTTTTTGTATAATAGATGAATAGGTTCCAATATTTTCTATTATTTTTTTTGGCGGTGTGAGCACCACTTCATTCACTAATAAAGCGGGCGAGAACAAGGTGGTCTACAAGGAACAAGGCAAACAAAAATTAGGAGAATATGAACAAGAGGTCTATAGTCCTTAAGAGATTTTGGTTGTTGATTCCAATGAGTTAATAATTTGACATTAGAATCTTCTATTGAAAATCATCTGTTCCTACCCATTTAGAACCTCCCCCCAAAGGAAGTTAACATCATTTCTAAGTGAGTCGGCTGAAGAGGATTTCTTCATTAATCCTATTAAAGAATGAGAATTCCAAACCATTGATTATGACGGACTCTGTATTTTATAGAGGTCTTTCGATCTCTCTTGGTCATATATGTCTCATGAAGAGGGTATTGCTAACACATATTGGATCTAAACTAAGAAAGAAGAGGAATTGGTTACCTTTAAATTCCCTACCGGGGACACCGGTGGAGCTACTAAGATGAAAACAATTCCTCCCTCGGCCTTTCCTAATTTTCGTGGGGCCTTTAGTGAAGATATCTGATGCCTTATTACTTGAGTTCTATGTTTTATGCGAGAGCTATGACTATTCTTCTAATGCTAAAAATCTGAAATTGTTTCCTCCTACATTGAAGGATGCAACACTTAGGTGGTTTATGGGTTTGGGTCCAAACTCCATTAAACTTGGGATGAAATAAAAAGGTATTATTGAATAAATACCAATATTATGGTAAATCTATAGAAGTATTGCATGACTTAGAAGTAAGGGGAGAGTCCGGAGGACTTGGTGCAAAGATTTCAATATAATATACAGAGATCCAAGATGAATCACTAAGAAAAGAAACCAAAAGGACAATTGTTCTTAGGGCAAACTGGACCCGAATTTGTAGAGATTTTAAACTTAATGGGAGTAGGTGATGTATCAAAGTTGAGCTATGATGATGTGTGTGAGTTGTGTAGGGTGTATTGAAGAGGAAATTCCAAGGTTGGAGGTGTGCCAAGATACACTTCTTCGAGGAGTGTCAAATCCATTGTCAAAGCTGGAGTAACCAAAGTCGAAATGGGTAATTTATTTGAATATTTTAAAATTGATATTCTTAGCACTTTATCTTCACAATCGGATGTTTTTCGGGCTAATAATAAGCATGAGGAGCTCGGATAAATCACATGGTTGTGTTCTACTCCAAATGCGGGGAAGAAACATGCTCCAAGGGAATACCACTGTTGACAACATAGAGGTATGTTGGATTTGTGAAGTTGAGAATTCCATCGATCGGTGTCCTTCTCTTCGTGAAATTAAAAGCAACATCTATAGAATTTCGAGTTTGTCAATGAACTCTATGCAATGGCACCTCAAAGACAATGGAAACCACGTCCTACGGGTATGTCATAGTCACATTTTTTTATTTCCTTATGCTCAAAATTAGATGTGAAATATTCCAATTCCACTAGCGACCTTGGCTCTCCTCAACAACCTTGGCAAGGAAAAATTTTTCTCACATTGGTTAGAATTTTACAAAGCTGTAAAATTTTATCCTCCATTGCCCACACCACATCAAATGATATAGCCACAGCAACAACTTCAGGTTACTGCCCCACCAAATCAACCTCGTCCCACGCAACTACCTTCTTAGCCGGTGTAACCCCAATAATAAAACCATCAAATCGCTCACAATATTGGATTGGTCACTTATCCCACTCTTCCTACCTCGTCATTCCACCATAGCCCGACTCAGGGGAAAATTTTTTGTTCCTATGTTCCGGGGAATTTCTGTGTACATTGCTGAAGTTTTTTTTCCTATGTTACGATAATTTCCTCGTCAGTCGTAGGAAATTAAACTTAGATTGGGAAAAGTGGTAACTAAGCTTTGAAATAATTAAAGATATTGTAGAGGAAGATACTGGAAATGTCCGAAGTTGAAACTACACCGAACTAGCAAAAAAACCTACTTTAAGGCTGCAAGAACCTTCCTCATCCCATTTGGTCCGTCCTCCTTTTCCGCAGAGGTTGGAAATGAAATTAAAACAACCCTAGTTTGATCTTGTGTACGAACCGAGAAATGTGTACATTAAGATCCCGTTATTGCAAGAAATTAAGGATATGCTAATTTATTCCAAAACGGTGAGGGAGCTATGTACCAAGAAACCGGAAGACAGAAGAGTGAACCCTCCACAATTCAAGTAGGTGGAAAGCTTACAAGTTTAATGTCTACCGGCTTTTTTTACGAGAAAAGAATCCGGATCCCAAAATCCATGTGGTCACCACCTTTATCAATGGGTATCCCATAAATAACAATTTAATTGATTTAGGTGTAGCCATTAATGTGATGAATATCGAGGCTTTATCTCATATAGGATCCTTTGACTTATTACATACTCCTACCATGTTAGAATTAACATACATGTCTAAGGTAAAGCCAAAGGGGTATTATAAGACATTATCATCTCATTAAATTCTTGGGAGTACCCTATGGGATTTTATGTTCTTGAACATAAAAATAACTTGCGGTGTATCCTTTGATCTTGGGGAGGTCTGTGGTTAGCCACGACGGATACCTACATAGGGAATAGGTCTAAAAACATGAACACCACTCATGGAGCCGAAACAAAGCACATTAATTCGTATCCCCACTGCTAAACCCTCTCGAGATCAGAAAATACACCTTGGGTTGAAGAAGAAGAGAATAATCAGAATGTACCCAACCGAGTTTAACAATTGCTCAAGCCATGATCCTTAAGGAAAATTCATAAGAACATTTGATAAATTGTTGTATTTCTAATCCCTAATTTTCCACAGACATTTAGAAGGGAAGTCTAGTCATAATATAGATATCATTACTAATCTTAAATATTTTTTATGAGCATATTACAACAATCTGAACTACATTCAAACCTCTTATCTTCATTTCCTGTATATTCCATGGCTGAATGGGGGAGAAAGGTAGATGAAAATTTTTCCTTGAAAATATTTAAACATTAAATCGCCTATAACTCTTGAACAAGAAAAAAAATCGGTTAATTCAAACATTGAAAAACTTTTCGGATAAATTTGCATGGGAATATACGAGACATGAGGGGAATTCACCCGGATACATGCATTCATCATATTTATATAGAAGAAAATTCTAGGCCCATGAGACAACCACAAGGAAGGATGAACCCTACCCTAAGGGAAATTGTAAAAGATGAATTGCAGAAATTGTTAAATGTAGGGTTCATCTATCCTATCTCGGATAGACAAAGGTAGGTATCTCCACTATTTATTGTCCCCAAAAAGAATGTTAAATGGATAATGTGTGTAGATTACATGGAACTAAAGAAAGCTACGTTAAAATACCATTTCCCTTTGCCTTCTATAGACCAAGTATTGGACACTTTAGCATGGAAAGAGTATTTTTCCATCCTAGATGGGGTTTTGCGGATACAATCAAATTAGGATAGCTCCGGAGGGCTAGGAGCGAGAAAACATTCACATGTCCTTGGGGTATATATGCATATAAGGTATTACCATTTGGTCTATGCAATGCATAAGCCACATTCTAGTGGGAGGTCCTTGGTATTTTCTTTGACCTTTTGCATGATTATGTGGAAGTTTATATGGATGATTTTACAATAATAGGTGATACTTTTTGAAGAGGCTTTACATAATCTTGAAAAATTTTTTGCATAGATGTAGAGAAATTAATCTTTCATTGAGTAATGATTTTTTTTTCTTATGATTATGAATGAAGGTATTTTTTTGGGTCATCATGTAGCTACGGAATTAAAGTTGATCCAACAAAGATTGAAGTTATTATAGAAGTTGCCCCCTACCCAACTTGATGAAAAGTCAGTTCAATGTTTTCTTGGACATTCAGAGCTACTAAAGAAGGTTTTTGAAAATTTTACAAAGGAAACCTCTTCATTGTTCAAATTTCTGACTAAAGAATCCGAATTTCGTTGAGTGTCAAGTTGCATTTGATACACTTAAGGAAAAATTTTCTTCTGAAAGACCCATTTTAAGAGGCCCGGATTGGAAATTTCCTTTCATATTTCCATTGATGCCTCCGATTTAGCGATAAGATAAGTATTGGGACAAAAGGAGGACCCAATGACCCATGTTATTTATTTTGTTAGTAAAAAATTTAGCTCCTAAAAAATTGAATTTCACTGTAGAATCGAAAAAAGAATTCCTTGCTCTAATTTATGTTATTAACATGTTTAGGCACTACATCATAGGTTATGAATTTTTTTACACACCGATCATTCTACCATCCGATATCTCACGAATAAACAATCACTAATGGCCTGGATAACTAGGTGGCTTTTGTTGTTGCGAATTTGAAATCACAAGTATTGACAGACCGTGAAAAGAAAAATCAAGTAGTTGATTTCTTATCTGAAGCTCAACCATGCGGTGAGGGATGTTCCCCGTTAATGATAGATTTCACGGTGAAGGTCAAAACACCTTGGTTTTAGTGATATGGCCAACTACCTTTCTACATGAAATTGTCCACCCTACTTTCCATCTAATGATAAAAAGAGTATTATTAGAAAAAGTGTTGATTACTCTTTGGGTTAGGGGAGATCTATTTTTCACTTCGCTCGATTTGATTATTTGTAGGTGTGTGGGAGGATCGGATCTATGACATATTGAGAGCCTCGTCATGATGAACCTTGTGGAGGACACTTTGCGAACAAGAAAACAACTCAGTAATACTCCTCCGAGTGTTACTACTCAGCAAGTCTTTTTAAATATGAAAAGGAGTATGTTCAAAAATGTGATAGCTACAAAGAATGGGGTGGTCTATACAATCATACGAGATATTTTTTCAGCCATAGGTTCACATAGAATCCTTCGATCTGGTGGGCTTTTTGATTTTGATAGGTCCCATCAATCCTATGTCCAAAGGTAAGAAGTATATTTTTGCTTTTACCGATTATGTTACAAAGTGAGCGGAGGCAAGAGCACATACCTAGAGAAATGGAGAAAGCAATGATTTGGTAGATTATTTTCTTTGATATTTTTTGTAAGATTTGGAGTACCTAGGGAGATAGTTACTAATCAAGGTAGTTACAACAATTTTTTGTACACCTAACCTATTACTATTAGATGGGATTGAAGTACTCCATGTAAGACCAATTTTACCATATTAAAAATTTCTTTCACTATGCAAAATAACTTAATAACCCATAATTTATTAAGTTGTTTCAGTCTAAATCGGAAACCCCATGAGGGAATAATCAAATAAATCCTTATTTGTTTGGTTTTCATCGAGAGGATAATTAATTAAACACTATTTAATTAATATTCCTAGTCATATCTAGCTCCAAAACAAGAAAATTAATTATATAAATCATTATTTATCTTATTATTTTCTAGGAATAACTATTTAAAACATTATTTAATAATATTCCTTGTTAAATTTGACTAAATCATTTATAAATAATTGAATAAATCAATAATTATTTAATTATTACTTAACCACATTATTAAAATAATAGATAAATTATTTATTTATTTATTATTTCTAAATAAAGGATTTATCAAATTCAAATTCTTTTCCCTCCAACAAAAATAATAAAATATTCCATAAAAGTTTGATCTAGATTTGGTTAATAATATTTGTTTAATTATGCACCAATATCTAGACTAGTCTCAATATTTTGTTAAAAAATAGAAGGGTTTTTCCTTTCATTCACTACCTTTTGTTTCCTAGAGATCACTCTTGATCTATACTTTTGGTCCGACTTTGATCCTCCCATCATTGTCATGTTTTTCTACTTTTTTTCTTGTAAAATCCCTTTGAGTTCCATTTTTGTCCGGGTTTTTATGCACCATCAAGAGAAGAGATCTTAGATATGAAGCACCGAGGGACATACAAAAACCCATCCCATTGAGGAGGAACTCAATGGGATATTTCTATGTTACCTTCCTGGAGTGTCATAACACAAAAATTCTTTTAAAAGTTATTGTCTTGTTCATTGATGCGGTGAGCAACTCTTGCTTATAATTTGATGTTTAATGTCTTTAATTGCACAGACATATGGAAATTTTTGTAGAATTTATTTTTGATCACTAACCGCAAATCTAAGGAAATTGAAAACCATTTTTGATGGTAGGGATGTTATTTATGCACAGTATGAAGTGAGTTTTTTTTCGTATGCTTATGATTAGAATTCACACTAACAATCGGCGACTCCGTTTGGGGATTATAATTATGAGCGATGTCATTTTTAGATCCTTGCATGACCAATTGCTTCAACCCCTAGGGTTCTTTCTTTCAACTTCTTATTTTTTAATTTTTTAAGGTTTTTTTAACCATTAAAACCCTAAAAAAGTAAAAATTCTAACTTTGTGTGCTTCTAGGCCCTTTGCATAGGTAGCAACGTATCGTACCCGCATCGAGACTGTAAATTTTTTTCCGAAACATCGCTCCCGAGCACAACCAAAAGTGCAGGTCACACTCTCTAGCTCCAAAACCTACTGATTCTCACCTCTATAGGGTCAGATAACGACTGACCGCGACCCCAACGGAAAATAGGTTAGAAAATGCAACTTGTACTTTTTGCATGGATTTTTTTCTATGATTTTTTCCGGGTTTGTTTGAGGCACTTTGTTCAGTGCTTATCTTACCCTCCTCTTCACCCTATCTTGGACCTGTACTTTATTATTTTTACTCTTCAGTAGGAACCAAGCCCCTTAGGGCTTCCATGCACTTTCACCTTTTATGAGAGAGTTTAGTGAAGAAGGTCCTCCGAGATTTTCGATGTTTTTCGGCCATTTTTTCATATCTAAACTCCGACTTTCGCATTCATTTCGGATCAGTTATTTATCCATCCAAAACACCTCTTTTCAGCTGTCCTCCTTTAGGGTCCCCTACTGTTTCCTTCGAGTTGTAGCCTTGGCCACCTATTTTGCTGAATTTTTTCCTTTCATTTTTTGTTGTTTTCTCGATCCCTCTTTCTTGTAGATCCGACCTTTAAACTCTCGTCCCTCCCAACCTTAGATCCATTCTCCATTTTTTTTGTTTTGACTAGATTTCACCACCCATAGACTAGTTGTTGGAAAAGCCCCTCCTCCTTGGGTTTAAATTGATGCATATTTATCCGCTTTATGTTACTATTGCATTCGGTACTTCTTTATCATCATTTTCAAATTTTGTTTATAGTTATACAACATTTTTTTTCTCTCACACACATATGGGCTTCATTAAAAATTAACACATTTATGACACACACATGCCCCTAAGTGAAGAAACGCCTTGTTTACACCGGCGCAGCCAAGACTTAAACATTGTAATCAAGTCGATCTTTCACCTCCTTTTCCTTGTTTACCCTCTCTTCCTTATTGGGTTTCGTGTCTCTTCACCATCATTGTGCCCCCAGAGGCTTTTATCCTAGAGACTCCAAGGCCTTCATCCTCAGTTTCATTAGGATCCTTTCTACATCTCGTACACTCATCCTCCCTATGGGTTATGGTTTTCCTAGTGAGGGGTCAGCTCCTCTAGAAATTTCCCCCTCCCGGAAGGATGTATCTGATGACATGGCGAGCCTCACGCCTTTGCCGGGGGCCTACTTTTTCCCGAACCTATTTACCCCAAGTTTCTCAACATCCTTGCTATTTGTATCCACAACCGAGCACTCCAACTCCTCCAACATAAGCACCTCCACCTCCCCATGCCTTCTCAAGTCTCTAGGTAATCCAAAAAATTCTCCCAAAGGAATACATCTAAAACTATAACACAACAACAGTAGGGCACTCAACTCAAGTAGAACATGTGTCTTCGTATGGATAAGCCTTGTCCTCGATGCGGTAGTCCATGGTCAATATACCAATTATTGTCCCTTTACCTCAAATGTGTCAATTGTGGGAAGCTCAAGCAACATCTCAAGGACAACAAGCCTCTCGCCGGTTCCTCCTAATGTCTGCCCCTAAACTCGGGTACGTCAGTTTACTCATCCTTTCCCCCAACAAGGATATCTGAGTTGCCCAAGCCCTAAAGTTAGGTGCCACTCAACCTACTCCATTTGTACCTCTAATTACTATATCCTTATAATGCAACCCGACTAGTGCCAATACCACCACTCTCAACTTCGGGTCTTGGTCCCGAGCGACAACAAGCCCCCCCCGCTATGTCTCACACCGAGCCCTCGTCTTCGTGTCCCACCGAGCCTCTTTCCACACCCAATGGTCCTCTTACTGATCACTTAGCTTAGCAGGCAGAGGTTCATACCAAGATCCACAAGGGACCATTACGCCAAAGCGCCACTTTTGGTAAAGTCACCACTCGTACGATAGTAGATGGTACATGGTGACATCCCCCACAGGACATGCTCTAACACTAGAAGTTCTCCAGCTCATGCCCTTCACAATGAAAAAAATCTACTAAATACTATGGGAGATGTGGATATTTTAGATGATCATTTGATTTTCTTCAGTAATCGGCAATTCGGACCATCACCACTTCCACCATGGTCACCTTGGAAAATCTACTGTCAAAGATCCGGAAATGTAACCTCTCCCATTGTATCATTGACGGCAGAATCCACTTCATGGTATTTTCTTCTGTTGGAAGAAACTCAGATCTCTCGAGTTAGCCTTCCACTATCACTCTCTAGTGCGTGGGATAAATACTCTCAGCCACAAAGCACTGTCCCTAATTGTCCTATTATCACTGCAGGCAAGATGTTGTGTTGAGGTGGAGGTCGACTGATGCCTTACACTACAACATTCTATTGAGTTGTGCTTCTTGTATACGTGTATGTTGTCCCATGTTGTGGTTCTTGGCTGAATGTGCTTTCTAAGTAAATATCATCTGTAAACAGTACGACACTCAATACAAACTAAGTCTAGACACTCTCGTACGTCCATTATTTCTTTAGTGTCCAATAAACAAATAGTCAAACCTCACAACCCGTGTCTCACTAAGGTCTATAAAAAGTTTCTCTTTTCTTGGTTCATTCTGGTTTCCCCCCTCTCTGTCTACTAACTCATCAAATTTTGCATGATGCAATCGTCTCGGTACGACCTCCGAGGCCCAGTTCCGCTAGCCATCATTGCCTACGCAACCTACTCCTGGTACTTAACTCGACCTTGAGACCTCCTCTTTCAAGGCCCCACTGTCTATAGTTGGTGTCACCCAGTCTATCTATTGTCTATAATGGTTCCCACTAGCCTTGTACGTCAAAAGTTGTCCCACTAGCCATTACCCCCTGCGGTCGAGATGTTGTTTCTGGCTCCCTCTGTTGGAGTACTTTGGGGTACTTATTCATGGCTACCTTGTCTCTTCCTAACATGGTCTGTGAGGATCTCAGCCTGGTACATTGATCTCTGAAAATATACACCTGAATTGTCATGCCCTTCACAACAGCACGGCCCGGTCCCGACTGGTCACATGACCTCCCACTTTGGTTTGTGTAGCCACCTCAGCCAAGAACCTGCTCTGCCAGTGAGAAAACACTCTCGTGAGGAAAATCGTGAGAACTTGGAACTGAGCTGCCCTGAACAACCCTATATCTCGACCCCCAAAGCGTACCCTTCGTGTGCTTTGTGTGATATTCTTTGGTGTACCACCATAACTATCTGAATTTCCTCATCTCAAGACCATTGGTCGATGAAGCGTTTCTGAGTCTAATATCCCATAGGTCCATATCAATTTACACAATTAAGCCGAAACTCAGGGTCTTTTTTTGCCTGTAAATTATCCTTGTGGCACATTGGTTCCATAGCCCATATACTCACCTTTGTCCCCGCCTTGAAAGACACGCACCTCTTTGGAGAGCCGGTACGCTGAGTCTCGAGGCAAGTAACGATTCCCCCTCTCCCTTATTTGTGGAATTTTCTCTTGGTAGAAACTAGAGAACCGCACTTGCTCTGCTCCCATTGACATTCTGCCTCCCGATGTCAAGATGACGGAGCAACCGACCACCATTCTATACCTATAATCGTCTACGAGATCTGCCACTTGGAAAACCCCTGCGGTTTCCCCTTACGACTGCACGACCTCCTTCAATGACCACCGAGGCTCAACATCGGCCCGGATCCTCATCTGCTTGTTTTTGGTCACCTTGTGACGATGCGCATGTGAACCATGTTACTCATGATGAGTCGGTGGCTACCTTACACCATGTGGTGTTCTTCCCTGGTCACCCCTTATTCCTGCTGATGACATTACGAAGCATTTACCACTCTGACTTCCTCTGTCCCCCCTTACATGAAACCATGCGTGGAGCACGTACAACTTGTGGTCATTACATTGACACCCAATGTTTTCGTGAGGGCATATTTGAGAGTCCGGAGAACCAATTCTCGAACCCTCGTAAGGTACACATGTGTTTGTGTGAACTCTAGTACCCGCTATTCTTCCCCATTTATAAACTCTAGGTTCATATACTTTAGATCACTCTCTCAGGCCAAATCCCACTTTTCATAATTCCTTTATCTTACATCAACAACCCGGACCCCGTATACTGTTGTGTGACCAACCTATGTGTTTTCTAGGTGAGCACCCGACTCATTATATCAAATCCACTCTTTGGGATAGTGACATGATGTATGCAAACCCAAAAATTTATTCTATATAGTTCATATATATAGTACCAAAATATATTGATAATTCTCCATTCCTCTCTCTAACTACATCTATCAATTCTTCCCACAAAAGATATCGACAACAAAAATAAATGGCGAACCACATAATCAAAATTTGTATAGATTCCACTATCCTAAATACATTTGGCATGTTCATAACATGCTTGGGGGCACCTATGCCCCTCAACCATAAGAATCCCATCTCTTAGCCAAAAAACAACACCGAAACATGTTTTTTTGACAGGTCGTGCTTTTCAAGCCATTTCCTCGGATAAGTCGCAGGTTTCTGCGCAGATGCCTACTACCGAGGTCACACAACATACCGCAAAAAGTGTGACCTGGCGTGTTCTTGGGCTCCGAGTGCCTAATATGAAAATTTAATCCACTTAATTGAAGGGTATTGTTGAGCCTCTACTCCGCATGATCGATGGATCTCGATTCGACATCTGTTGGTTTGTCCGTTGCGATCGATCGCAATATTTAGGACCTTTTCTCCTCTCTACTTTCACCACAACTATACTTGCAAATGAATCAAATTGGAGGGTAAATGCCTTATTAAAATAGAAACCACATATTTTTATTTTTTCCACCCGCGACCAAACCATAGTTTAGCATTTCATTGGAAAGCTCTCATCAAGCTCTCAAATGGATATGCTTTCATTTTTGGTGATTTCGATACTTCACCGAGACACATTTTTTCCAAGAAGGGTCACTTCATCGCTTCTCAAAATCGAATTTTTTTTACTTGCGACACTTATACTTGCGTGCACCACTTTTTCCTTCATACTTGTCTATGCTTGTGTACATTTTCCTCATGAGTAACCATCTTGTACTCATGTTTTCATGATCCCCACCGAGCCTCTTCTTTTCGTGGCAGCATCGTCGAGTTGCCCTTTGTTTAGAGCATCCAAGTTGCATCATCGTCGCATCCACGATAGTCTGGTCCCGAGTGCCTTTTGTCTCCCTCCACGGTCTTCCATCCTTTCGCTGCTTTGTCCCCTCTCTCATGTCACACATTTTGGTCCTCACTCATACTATCTCCTGTCCCCTCCGAGAGTTGATTCGATGGTTGCTAGGTCATTCATGCCCTTTGTGCTCTGAACAAGGGAAGTCGCGGCTGCTACTTTCGCACTCCCCCATTCCACCATCATCTCAGTGTTAGTTCTATTAGTCACTCTACTATTATCCCTCATGTCTTAGTTGAGGATCCCATATTTCTCTCTCTCTGGCATACCTACTTCTCTCGACATCGTATTATTCATTCCGAAAAGACCGTGGCCGAGAGGGCGATGTACCTTGGTTCCCAGCTTCCACTCTTGTTTGGTGCCCTCGGATGAGGCAAAAGGGACCCTTTATTGCCCTTTGACTTGATTTTTTCTTAGGTCTAGCTCCTCATGGCATGATTGAGATCCTAGTATACTTGATGGTTCGGATGATGCGCGAGTTGTACTAATGATACACGGATGTGTGTGAGATGTTTCGTGACCTCATAAGGGGAAGGCCCTTCGGTGTAGTCCCCCTACATGCTCGAATAACCTCTCTACTATAGCCTTGGATGCGGATCCATATATTTTATGGTTCCGGCCTTGGCTGCTGCAACGTCCTTTTTAGTTTGCATGTCTCATTTAGATTTTCGAATCCCTTTCTGTTTACCCAGGCCTCTTTGGTTGTACTTATATCTCATGTATTGAGATATTATTGTATAAATCTACATCGTTGTCCCAAGCCACGGTATGTATGGATGCGTATCATGTTTTTATCTAGCCCATGTTTATGCTGAAAGCATGTAATATATGGTTCAATCCCATGTTTAATGAACTCTCCATAATTTTTTGTACTCTAGTATCTCGGTGAGCTAGGTATGCTCTCTAACCACCTCATGTAGAACATGTAATCACCGATAAAAGAGACTTTTTCACACCCGAAGTCTCACCTCCTCGAGATCTTGTCTCTCTCTTGCTTTATTCCACCTTATATTTCTCTCTCTCTAACTCCCCTTCGATGTCTAGTGATTGAGTTCTTACAACGTACTTTGTGTTATCACAATATCAAAACATGTTATGTAAACTATGTTTTGGTCATGATATCAAATAGTTTTGAAAGTCATTTTAGCATGATTAAGGGTATTTCATAGTTTTATAGGTTTAGTGTTCACCATCGAAATTCGAAATACAGGTCTTTATGGCTCACATTCCATAGTCAAAAAATTCAGCATTTTTCATCCAAGGGTCATTTAAGTAAGTTTTGGGAAAATTTTCTACGATAGCTCACAAATTGTTGTGAAACCACGACTCCAAAAGGAGAAGAAAAGAGATATCAATGCCTTGTAGAAATAAGCCACTTCAGGAGGAAACCTCAATACATTACATGAATGAACAATTCTTTGATTATTCAAATTACAAAACCTCATTTCTATATAAAGAAGGTCCATGGGGCCACAATGCTAATCTAGTCTGACCTAATAATAATATAAGGGAACAATAATAACAATATTGAGGGTTACAAAGGTTACAATAATAACAAAAAAGGGGGTTACACTAACAACAATAAGGGACTATACTAGTAATATAGCGACGTAACATGCGCCTCTCCTTTAAAAGGTGTTGTCCTCAATGCTTGAGTAGCTCTCGCATGTACGTATAAAATTTCATCCTCCCATGTAGAATATTCAGGGTGGGTAAGTTCTTCCACTTGATGAGATACTCTGAAATTGATCGATTCCATAAGTTTGTCAAGTTCTTGTTTCTATGACCGCTTCGAGTTCCAATATGATTTTTCCTTCCTCATCAAGTTCCTAGGCAATATTGTTTTGGTAGACTGAATATTTTCACCTATAACCTTCTTTAAGCATGAAACATGGAAAATTGGATGCGATGGTGAAGAAACGAAGCTCTAATTTGATGCCATAGTACCACCTTTGCAACACCTTGTAAGGACCACATTGCTTTGGCGATAATTTATTATCATTTTTAGCTTGCTTGAGGGACATTTGTTTGCATGGTTGTAGCATGTAAAGATACCCAGGTCTCCTACATCAAAACTCCTCTGCGCTGCGAGTGTTGATCTTCCTATTGTTTCATTCGATTTTGTGCCAAATTTAGGTTGTCCTTTAAGAGTTGGAGAACTTCTCTCGTTGATGCTCGATGTGACCTTCCACGGCTTGAACCTCCGAATTTTCTCTTAAAGATGATGTGATGGATGGTGGATGATATCCATAAAATGCTATAAATGGGGTCATTTTCTGTCGATAGATGGAATGAAGTGTTATACCATAATTCAGCTGAGAGGTAACCACTCGACCCATTGTGTTTGTTTATCGAGATACAAAACAACGAAGATATCCCGCAATGGATTACACAATATGGTTAGACTCATTTCTTCCTCTTTCTTGGGTTGGTTCCTGGTGTATATCCTCTTCTTGTTCATTTTCTTCTTCCTCTTCACCAATCTATGTAAAACAATTTCTTCTCAGGACACTTATGACCTTTAGTGTATTTTCTATCACTGATTGTAGAAAAAGCCCTTTTTGTCTTTTTCCTTGCAATTGTTGTGGTGTCAACCTTGTGGGTTGTGGATATCTAGGAGTAGCAACACTTCCTCTTTATAGAAGTGAGTAGTAGGCTTCCTTACTCGCCATAATTTTACATTCAATTTTTCTTGCCAACCTCGAATGCCTTCTCCAATGAATCAAGTTCCAAAACGCGAACATCATGTTGGATGTTATCCCTTTCTATGCTATGAAGAGATGGGTCCTCCGTGTTCATCCGGAATATCGGTTGCCCTTATATTCAATTTTTGGAAGTCCTCAATGTGCTCCCCCATTAAACCCTTTTGTTTGAGATTTATCAATTGGCTAAAGAAGGTGTTGCTCTTTGTATCCTCATAATGTGCTATCATTTCTCCGTAAAAATTGACCAAGTGACAATTTTTTACGGAGCAAATGCTACATCGATACCATACAAATGTGTTTTGTTCTAAATGTAAAGTTGCAATGCGTACCTTTTGTGTGTGTTGCACATTGTGGAGATCAAAAATATTGCTCCATCTATAGTATCCATGTTAGAGGATCCTTTCCATCAAAAAACTTCCTCATATCCATTTTTGGAATATGGTGCTTCTTCTAGCCAACATTAGATTTTATGAAATCACGATTAACATTTATTTTTTTCTCATCATGAGTTTCATCTACTATATTTTCACCATCGTGAAACATTTCTTGTATCAACTTTGTCAAACCTTCCATGTCTTCTTTTAGATCATTCTTCATGTTTTCAATTTTCTCATCGATCTTAGCTTCCATGTCGTCCATCTTAGATTCCATGCAAACTTCCATTCCATTATTCAAACCATCCATCTTAGATTCCATGCCTTTCTTCAAACCATCCATCTTAGATCTCCATGCCTTTCTTCAAACCATCCATCTTAGTTTCCATGCCTTTCTTCAAAACTTCCATGTCATTTTTTATTACTTTTTGTGAGAGCGAAATTTGTTGCACTCTGCTCTTGTAATTTTGATATGTCATGTTGCCATTGTCTTCGTCTTCATGAGTCATAGTAGAGGTTTCTAAAGGCTTAATGGGGTGTTGAATTCTTTTTTAGAGGGCCATCTTAGAGTGCAATACCGATGTCTATTCTACAATATGCCCTTGGAATCAATTCAACTTGATTCTTCAAACAAGACTTATGCAATTCGAGGATACACACACCTTTTACTTGCTTTTTGGGGAGCTTGATATTGAAATTGAATTATCTTTATAATTACGGATCCTCAATATCTAAAATTCAGCCCTACACTAGCCCTCCTAAAGCTTCTTTCAAATGCCACATGTCTTATTTGATTTGGTTTCTTCAAGTCAAAGTTATGTTCAATCTCCCACAATGACCCAATTTTGGACTAGTTCGATAGAGAGCGAACTCTGTACTGACTTGACATGTTACTGTTTCCTCCTTTGGCTCCTGAAGTTGATAGAATGAAAATTAAAGTCCATGTACTTGTGGCCAATTTTATAAAGCATTCAATTCGATGCTCACAGAGAGAGCCATGAATATTTTCCCGAGGATCACCTCTTTGAGATGAAATTCAGAAGCCTCAAAAAGCCCTAACTTCCACGGATCATATCCCTGCAAATATTGTGAACCAATATCTGAAATTTTGTGACGATGTTCCTCGAGATTGTGGCTTCACACTCTAAAAATTTCAGCTTCTGCACCTTCGTAAAAAAAATTATTACTAAAATACCACGATGACCTCGTTTAGGTTAAATTCGGGGAGCTTGCAAAATGACCTTACTTGTACGGATCATATCTCCGAAAATATTGTGAACCAATTTCTAAAATTTTGTAACGATGTTCCTACGAGATTTTTTCTCACACTCTAAAAATTTTAGATTCTTAACCTTTGTAGAAAAAAAGTTATAGCGACAATTCCACGAGGACTGTTTGGAGTAGCGAAACCTAGAATCTCAAGATATCCGATGCCAAATGTTTGTGAAACAACTCCAAAAAGAGAATAAAAGGGAGATATCAATGCCTTAGAAATAAGACACTTAGTGGGGGCAACCTCCAATACATTACATGAATGAACAATTCTTGGATGATTCAAATTACGAAACTCCTTTGTATATATATGAGTCCATGGGGCCACAATGTGCAACCTAGTGGGGCCACAATGTAATCCTAGCCCAACCTAACAATACTAATTTAAGGTCACAACAATAACAATATGGGGGTTACAAGGGTACAATAATAACAATAAAGGGGTTACACTAACAAAAATAAGGAACTATACTAGTAATGTAGGGACTAACAAATCCATAGTTTCGTAGCATCGTTAGTTCAAAAAGTGAGTTTTTGCGCTAAGAAAGCATCAGCTACTTTTCGTAGGGCAAAGTGCTAAAATACACTATGAGCACTACGAAAGCACGATTTCTTAGCTTTTGTGTCAAATAAGTCGGGATTTGTTAGTTTCAATTAGGGAGTGACATGATAGGGGGTATGGTGAGTAAAGTTATTTACTAGATTGACAAGCACCTATCCTTCGAGTCATCATAGTCATGATAGGATATCAATCAAACATCATTTGGTCATGAGGTGACATCTCTAATTCAAATTTTTTTGCCTAATTGAGTCATCTCTCGTTTCATTTACCTTCATATATGTTATCCAAGCTCTAAAGCAGATAGAGACAAGCTTGTGGTTGTTCTTTTTCAAAGAAAAATCTCTCACCATTATCACGAGGTTGTTCATCATATAAGGCAAGGATTTTTAGAAAATCAAGAGAGGTTGTTTTATAGGTTTTAGAGAAGCTAACAATTTTTCTTGCTACGAAACATGAGAGGAGAAGAAGGTCCACAGAGGGAGGGACATTGTCTAAGATACGAGCACGGGAATGCAAATGTTGTTATGGAGGATCAAATGGCAATGGAGGCTTTTAAAGCAAAGTTGGTGGTTTCAAATTTTGTGAAACAGGTGCAGGTTTCACACTCACGTGTCCAAAGATTTTTCTTTACATTTCAGTCGAACCACTACCGATGTTGGAATGATAAATATTCTAGTTACACCCGAGATCATAGGCTAGCTGTGATAGAGATACCAAGGGACAAAAATGTTGGTTTAAAGGTTTTAGGTTTGACATGGAGCCATGCAAGATTTTTGTAAACTCTAATATGTAGACATGGACACGAACAGATCACAATACCCGAGTCATGATCGATAGAAAACTATGCAAAGATGCAACTCAACATCCAAATATATTTCACATGTGAAGGCATGTACCATAAAGTCTACACTTTTCATTTCAAAGCTGTTTCATTTCATAAAGTATGATATCATTAGATTTACCATTTTACTTTCGCATAGAAGTCTTGCACAAAAATGGTACGACAAAGTCCAAACTAAATACGATGGTCGTGAAACATATTTGTTTCATCGTGTTTTGATAAAGTTACTAGTTTTTAAATGAGCTTTAGAAAATAAACAGAGATTGGTCTTCCTTTTTATTTTTGATTGGATTTGAAATACGAAGCCCTAACCCCAACTAGAAACCCTAAGATCAAGAGGAATCCTTCACCACCGATGACGAGTAATCCATCGACGAAGTGGTTACTAAAGAAAAAGAGGTTTGTGAAGATGAAACCAAGGAAAGCGAGTTGAATATAGAACTGAGAAAGCATCATTTCTTGTGCAAAACCCCATCACCCGTAAAACATAAAGTAGAAAGTGTCAAAGAAGAAAAAAAGAAAGCGATGGCAGATGTTGTGAAGCCGGAGAAAGACAAGAAGTCAAGTATCAACATCAAAGGAAAACTGAGTTGTTTGAGTGAAGGATAGCCAAATGATTAAAGTAAACTCTGATGATATACCGCATGAAATTTGATATAGAAGAATCACCCATTGTGTAGGAAGATTTCATTGAAGTGAATGAACCCAAACAAAGAAAAATGAAATCATCAAAGAAATTAGAATTTGAAGATGAGAATGCTCAAGCTAGAAACCTTTCAGCAGGTCATGAAAAGAAACTCCAGGAAGGGCAGAAAGATATCCAAGTAACCATTGAAGAAGCCAAAGTCCTTGAAGAGGTGGTTGATCTCTCATCATCTATAGGGAGCATGCAACCATCAATATAATGAAGGAAACAGGAACACATGTCGAGTGTCAAAGCTGGAAGAAAGTTTGAAGCTAGAAAATCAAGAGATGGAAATGATGAGAAAGAGGGCTAGAAAACAGTATTGAAAAGATAGAATTGAAGAGGATGAAGGCTTTTTGGGAAGGTCAAACATTTTCTAGAGTCGCAGATCCCAAGCAAGCTCACAACAATTCTTTACATGGATAGTTCCATCCATTAAAGAAGAAAAATTTGCTAGAGTGATCAACACCCATTTGAGAGCGAGTACTAGAAAGCTAAGAGGCCAAGTAGAGGATTTGGAGCTACAATTAAAAATAGTCTCAAGATTAATTAAAGAGCAGGTACAAAATGACATATTCAAAGCAACTCTGAAAATGAAAAATGAGGATTACATTTTGTAAAGGTTAGTTAGTCGATATAGCCGATGGTTTTGATGAGGCCAAAGATTTTCTAAATTTCTATCTATATTTTTGTTTCAAATTTTGAAGAAAAACTAGAAAAACCGCACATGGTGAGTTTCAGCAGCTCACCGTAGTGCAAAAAAGGGTGAAATGGCTACGATCTGTTGTAGTGACCTTTTCAATCCCTTTTCCTTATCAAATTTTTGGAAGGAAGACCTATGTATTTGACTTGAAATTTCTAAGAAGCTATGTCAAGTGAGTATCATAGCAATCTCTTAGGAAAGGAAGCTAAATTTTGAAGGAAAATGGGTAAAAATACTACCTACGAAACCGTACGTTTTCGTAGCGTTGTGTCCGTTTTCACTATTTTGAGAAGTTCAAAGTGGTTTTACAGCTGGGCATGAAGGGATGACTTGGGACACATGCTAATCATGTTCCCGACATCAATTAGCCTCGAAGTTATGTGTTAGAAGTGGTTTGAATATCTCAAGAAAACTAAAAGAATCCTAAGCCTAAAAGCAAAGGAGTAGTTTCCTAAATTGTAGAGAGAGATCACCATCAGCATTATGGTCATAACGAGTTGGAGCTCATCATCAAGATTCGACTTAATGGGAAATATAGGTGGCAAACGATGTAATTAATTTTAGATAAAGATGTTTTGAGTGGAATCAAAAGATTTCTAATTCTATTTGTAATAGGACTCATATATCATTTTACTAGACTATGTTTTATAATAAATACCATGTTTTATGGTTAGAATAAAGGTAATAGCTTATAGAATTTCGATGTATCTAGTAGTGGATAAGCTTATCTTATGATGTAAATTATCTATAAAAGATAAAGGAGTCGAAATATAAATGTTTGGACATTTGTTAGCACGAAGAGTATGTTTTTGTAAACCGTATTTCACGACCTAAATATGTAATTTCCACTTAGAAAACATCAATATTCATAAGGAGTTCTTGTATGTTCTTGTTCTAATGGCATCTTTTCAATATTCTATTAAAGTGGCGTTTGCTTATGTTATCGAAATTCATCAATGATTCTCTGGCTTCATTTCGTAGACAAATTGATCTGTAGGTTTCATCGTTCTACAGTGTATTCCTTCACTTGAACTCGAGGTATGCCTTGACTTCAATGCTAGGTAGATTATTTTTGTTTCACGAAGCTATTATGACTCCATGAGCCCAACATACACTTGCTAATGTGATTTACAACCGAGTTTATATCATTTATCTGCTTTTATCCCATGTAGAGTTAGCCATCTACATAGTTTATCAAAAAATCATAAACCCTTTCGTAGAGCCCTCAGTGGTGGGAGGCTAAGCCTCACTCAAAATATTGGTTTGAAAATAGTTGCACAAGATTGGTTTGATGAGTAGCCTACATGTGTCCCATTTTGTGATAATGTTAGGTCCCTATATCACTAGTATAGTCCCTTATTATTGTTAGTGTAAACCTTATTGTTAGTATTGTACCCTTGTAACCCTTCATTTTTTTATTATTGTGCCCTTAAATTATTATGGCTAGGTCCGCTAGGATTACATCTGTAGCCCACTCAGGATTACATTATGGCCCCATGGACTCCTATATAGAAAGGAGGTTTTGTAAATTGTATCATCCAAGAATTTTTTCATTTATGTAATGTATTGGAGGTTTTCCCCTCGAAGTGGCTCATTTCTAAGGCATTGATATCTCTTTTCTTCTATTTTTGGAGTCGGTTTACACAACATTTGGTATCAAAGCTTTTGGATTCTAGGGTTTCGCTGTCTCAAACAAGTCATCGTGGAATTTTCGCCTAATCGTTTTTTTATACAAAGTTTCAAAGCTGAAATTTTTAGGGTACGAGCTTTGAAATCTCGGGAAGATTGATATAAAAATTTGAAAGCTTGGTTCGGTAATATTTTTCAGAGATATGATCTCTGTGGAAGTTAGGTCTTTGTTCGAGTTCCTAAACGGTGGAATCGTGGCATTTGCGCTACAACGTTTTTTGTATCGAAGGTTCAGGAATCTAAAATTTTTATGGTGCAAAGCTTAAGTCCTCGAGGAAAGTCCCGTCAAACAATTTCAGATATTGGTTTGCAATATTTTTGGAGATATGATCTATGTAGCTGTAGTTCTTTTTCAGTTCCCGATTTCATCTCAAAGAGTGTGATCGTGGAAAAGTTCAAATAACTCTCTCTTTCGCGGGGCATCGGATTGAGTGCCGTAAAAATTGGTCGCAAGTGAAAACACGCTGGTTTCTTGGCTATCAATTTCAGAGATAAAAGGATGAAACAGTTGACACGTGGCAATTTCTCAGCATAAGCTCGTCTCATCGAACTGGCACCATAATTAGGTCACTTTGTGGGAGATTGGACACAACTTTGTCTTGGAGAATCCAAATCAGGTCAGACTCTAGTGGCATTCAAAAGAGAGACTTTAGAGGGATACTTCAAAGGTTTGAATTTCGGATATTGAAGATCCACAATCACAAATATAATAAATTTCAATATCGAGCTCCTCAAAGCAAGTAAAAGGTGTGTATTTTTTTTCCAAATCGCATAAGTCTTGTTTGAAGAATCCAAGTTGAATTGATTGCAAGGGCATATTGTAGAATAGATATCAATATTGGATTCTAAAATGGCCCTAAAAAAAGAATTCAACACCCATTAAGCCTTATAATGCTCTACTATGACTCATGAAGACGAAGAATGGCGACATGACATATCAAAATTACAAAGAGCAAGTGCAACAAATTTTTCTCCCGCAAAGAACAACAAAAAATGAAATGGAAGTTTTGAAGAAAGGCATGGAAAATAAGTCGATGGTTTGAAGAAATGCATGGAAGCTAAGATGAATGTTTTGGAATCTAAGATGGATGGCATGGAAGTGGGCATGAAACCTAAGATGGATGACATGGAAGCTAAAGATCGATGAAAAAATGAAAGACAACACGGAAGACATGAAGAAGGATCTAAAAGTAGACATCGAAGGTTTGGCAAAGTTGATACAAGAAATGTTTCAATGGTGAAAAGACAGTAGAGGAAACTCATGATGAGAACAAAATAAATGTTAATCGTGATTTGCAAAGCTCTATTGTTGGAGGGAAGAACCACCATATTCCAAAAATGGATATGAGGAAGTTTGATGGAAAGGATCCTGTAACATGGATACTATAGATGGAGCAATATTTTGATCTCCATAATGTGCAAAATACAGAAAAGGTACGCATTGTAACTTTACATTTAGAACAAAATACATTTGTATGGTATCGATGGCTCTGCTCCCATAAAAAAATTGTCACTTGGTCAATTTTTACGGAGGAAATGATAGCACATTATGAGGATACACAGAGCAATGCCTTCTTTATCCAATTGATAAATCACAAACAAAACGGTTTATTGGGCGCATTGAGGACTTCAAAAATCGAATATATGGGTAAATCGATATTCCGGAGGAACACAGGATTGATCTCTTCATAGGCACTTTAAAGGATAACATCCAACATGAAGTTCACGTTGGAACCCGATTCATTGGAGAAGGCATTCGAGGCTGGCAAGAAAAATTTGAATGTAAAATTGTGACGACAAGGAAGCCTACCACTCAATTCTATAAAGAAGGAAGTGTTGCTACATGCCTAGATTTCACAACCTACAAGGTTGACACCACAACAATTGGAAGAAGAAAGAGCAAAAGGGCTTTGCTATAGTTGTGATAGAAAATACACTAAAGGTCATAAGTGTGTGTCGAGAAGAAATTATTTTAGATAGATTGTGAAGAAGAAGAAAGGAAAATGAAAAAGAAGAGGATATACACCGCTATGAAACCCCTAGAAGAGGAAGAAAATAATCGACCATATCGTGTAATGCACTGGCAGGAATTACCACTCCCTCAAACTCTCAAGATATAAGGACACATCAAGAAGAAAAATTTTAATAGTGTTGATTGATTCAGATGAGCACCCATAATTTTTATTCATTGTAAGGTAGCCAGGAATTAAATTGTTTCCTATACCTGACACTAGAATGTCAAGTGATGGTTGCAAATGGAGGAACTATAAACTACTCGCGGGAAATGCCAGATATCAAGCTAACCATGGGGGAATATGTACTGACTAGTCCAATGCTTTCCATTCCTATGCGGAGGGTGTTGATGTTGTACTAGGAGTACAATGGTTACAATCTTTGGGGATCTGGTAGCTTTTAATTTTTCAAGAACTTTTCTTGAAAATTTTTTCAAGGAAAGGAAGTGGAATTACGAGGTATGGCGGAAGCTAGGAAGGATAATAAGCTCTAATGTCATGAAAAAATCTTCTAAAGAAATAACAACGAGGCGTAATTGCACAATTATGCTCGTAGAAGTTCCAACATCAAAATCATCTATTCCCGTGATCTCCAACAAGTATTGGACAATCATTCCAAGGTGTTTGAAACTCCCAAAGGACTCCCACATATTCGTGATCATGATCATGATATTCAATTGATTCCAGAAGTGTTCCTCAAACATCGAGCCTTATAGATATCCTTACATCCAGAAAGAGCGAAATTGAACGTATGATTGCGTAAATGTTAGAGGCGGTATAATTCAACCTAGTCAAAGTTCTTTCCCTGTCTCCTGCAGATTGGTACACAAGAAGGATATATCCTCGGCGAATGTGTCCAGGATTATAGGGAGCTCAATAAGCTCACCATTAAAGATAAATTTCCCATTCCCATGATTGATGAATTATTGATGAATTACATGGAGCAATTTATTTTACCAAGTTAGATCTTCGTTCGTGATATCATCAAATTAGAATAAAGACCGAAGATATTCCAAAACACGAGATTTCGAACTCATGAGGGTAATTATGAATTTTTGGTCATGCCTTTTGGCCTTACCAATGCACCTTCTACATTTCAAGGGTTGATGAATTCCATTTTCAATCCCCTCCTCAGAAAAATTTGTGCTAGTATTTTTTGATGACATGCTAATCTACGACAGGTCTTGGAAGGATCATGTTGAACATGTTGATAGGGTGCTCAAACTATTCTGCAGAGAGAAACAATTATATGCAAAAAACATCCAAATGTTTCTTTGAGTACAAGAGGTAGAATATATGGGTCATAATGTATCTCACGAGGGTGTTAAAGTAGACCCAACAAAATTAAAAGCTATTAAGGAATGGAAAGTCCCCACAACCATAAAGTAGTTGCAAGGATTTCTTGGGTTAACAGATGTTATCACAAGTTTGTTAAGAATTATGGGAGAATACAAAAGACCTCTAACAACATTATTGAATAAAGATGCATTTTCATGACTCTGCTAACTTCAAGGCTTTTGAACATCTTAAAGAGGCAATGTGCTCAAAGCGCTGCCTTAGCTATGCCGTACTTCACAAAAACCTTTATTGTGGAATGTGATGCCTCGGAAATGGAATTGGTCGCTGTTTTAATGCAAGAAGGAAGACCTATTGCTTTTTAAAGTCGTCCAATCAAAGGAAAGTATTTACGAAAACATATTTATGAGAAGAAATGTTAGCAATATTGCATGCACTAAAGAGATGGCGAACTTACCTAATGGGAAGACACTTCAAGGTAAAAATTGATAATGATATTCTTAAACACTTTTTAGATCAAAGACTATCTTTAGAAGTGCAGCAAAAATGGGTCACAAAGATGTTGGGTTATGACTTTGAAATAATCTACAAAAAAGGAAAGCTTAATGTTGTTGCAGATGCACTCTCAATAAAGAATGAAGAGGTGGAAGCATTGCTTTGTGCCACTTTCTATTATCCAACCGATTGGATAACCAAAGCAAGAGATGAATGGAAGAAGGAAAAAGATGTATGGACACTCATTCAAAAAGTTAGCAAAGATCCTAGTACATCCGATACATTTAGTTGGAAAAATGATTCCTTTATGGTACAAAAGATCGCTTATATCTTTGTAAGAATTCTTCAACTAAACGAAAGATTCTTATGGAATTGCACACTTCTCCTTTAGGAGGACACTAGAGATTTTTAAACTTACCACAGGGGTGAAGAAAGAATTTTTTTGTTTGGGTTTGCCCCTTACATACTGATATTGAAAAGTTTGTGGACAGAATGTTTGGTTTTCCAGCAGAATAAAGTTGAGACAATTAAGACCCCGAGACTTCTACAACCTTTATCCATTCCAAGTCAACGTTGGGAGGAGATTTCAATGAATTTTATCACAGGTTTACCTAAGTCCGAAGGAAAGAGTGTCATCATGGTGGTAGTTGATAGACTTACCAAGTATGCACACTTTTGTGCATTATCTCATCCATTTAAAGCAAGTACAATTGCTACTACATTTATGGACAGAATTCAAAAGCTACATGGAAGCCCAAGGGTTATTGTAAGCGACAGAGATCCCATTTTTACTGGAAATTTTTGGACGGAGTTATTTTCTTGTTTGGGTACTCAATTAGCTCATAGCTCATCTTATCATCCTCAATCTAATGGTAAAACTGAGATAGTAAATAAATGTTTGGAAGGATATCTTCGTTGTTTTGTATCTGATAAACAAACACAATGGGTCAAGTGGTTACCTCTCGCTGAATGGTGGTATAACACATCCTTCCATACTGCAACAAAAATGACCCCATTTATGGCACTTTATGGATATCATCCACCATCCATCACATCATCTTTAAGGGAAAATTCGAAGGTTCAAGCAGTGGAAGATCACATCGAGCATCAGCAAGTTCTCCAACTCTTAAAGGATAACCTGAATTTGGCACAAAATCGAATGAAACAACAGGCAGATCAACATTGCAGCGAGAGAAGTTTTGATGTAGGAGATTGGGTATTTTTACGGCTACAACCATACAAACAAATGTCCCTCAAGCAAGTTAAGAAGGATAATAAATTATCACCAAAGTACTATGGTCCTTACAAGGTGTTGCAAAAGATTGGTTCTATGGCATACAAATTGGAGCTTCCTGCTTCTTCGCGAGTACATCCAGGTTTCCATGTTTCATGCTTAAAGAAGGTTATAGGTGAAAATCTTCCAGTTCAAACAATATTGCCAGAACTTGATGAGGAAGGAAAAATCATATTGGAACCTAAAGTGGTCATGGAAACAAGAACTCGACAGCTACGGAATCGATCAATTTCAGAGTATCTCATCAAGTGGAAGAACTTACCCACTGAAGATTCTACATGGGAGGATGAGAATTTTATACAGAAGCACCCAGAGCTACTCAAGCGTTGAGGACAACATTTTTTTGAAGGAGAGGGGCATGTTAGGTCCCTATATTACTAGTATAGTCCCTTATTTTTGTTAGTGTAACCCCCTTATTGTTATTATTGTACCCTTGTAACCCCCATTTTGTTATTATTGTGCCCTTAAATTATTATTGCTAGGTCGGCTAGGATTACATTGTGGCCCACTAGGATTACATTATGGCCCCATGAGCTCCTATATATAGAAAGGAGGTTTTGTAAATTGTATCATCCAAGAATTGTTCATTCATGTAATGTATTGGAGGTTTCCCCCTCAATGTGGCTCATTTCTAAGGCGTTGATATCTCTTTTCTTCTATTTTTGGAGCTGGTTACACAACAGATAACATTTTGGTGCATCTTCCGAAAGTCTGCAGATTATACTTTCCTGAGATTTTGAAGCTGAACTTCTGAAGGTAGCAGGAGCTCAGAAAGCTTTTCGAGGCTACATATACCTTGGTGAATCCATTTAAAGTTTATATGTTCAAAGGTGGCTTCGAGAAGGAGATACATGAGGATTAATCCTGACCCAGATCCACCTACTATCGTGGACAATCCAAACACCATTTCAAGAGACAGTCAAGACATTTCTGAAATATCAGGTACTCCATCTAAAATATCAAGAAGTCCTCTAAAATATCAAGAAGTCCTAAAGACAAAAGAGTTGATGATAAAATTCGTAAGTTTTTGTTTAGATCAGAAAATGAAAAGGAGCTAATTGAAATTATCTTAGACTTACATAAGAGAGGAATTGACACCTCAGCTCTAGTAAGACAAGAAGACAAAGAGGAATTCTGGGAAGCTGTCACTTGAGAGTTGTTGTTGGAAAGAGAGTCTCTAGAAAAATTAAAGGAGTTTGATCCTTTCGAAGTATTGTTGAAAAGTAAAGTTGGTTTACCTCTTCCTAATTGGAGCTCAATTGTTAGTGGCCTACAAAGACCAAGCAGTCCTCCTCATAACAGTTTTTCATCTATTGTTTCTACCTTTCCTAAAATTACCACAGTACCTCTGACCATGGCTGGAAATCCACCTGCCGCACTTGCTAGATACGCCCCTCTTGTCCTTCCTGCTATATTACATAACCTCCCTAGTAAATATACTGCTAGAATTAAAACATGGGGAAGTGATGAAGACATTACAACAGAGGATCATGTAGATAAATTTAATGAATTTATAGATAGGGACGAGGTTGATCATGAAGATGTTAAATTGAGACTTTTCTCTCAGAGTTTTACTGGTGAGGTTAGGAAATGGTATAAAGATCTTTCCCTCGGAATTATTCATAATTGGAATGAATTTGAAGATGTTTTCCTAAGAAAATGGGGAAATACAACTAATCCAGTACAAGCCCTTACTGAATATAGTACTTTGAAAAGAGTTGTTGATGAAACTGTCCAAAATTTTTCAAAAAGGTTTAATAAAGTGTTATATTCTATTCCTGGTCATTTGAAACAACCAGAATCTTTAGCTCAAATGTGGTATGTTGAAGCTTTTGACTATGATTTTTCTATACTGGTGAGAGAAGGAGAATCCCCTACACTTCTTGAAATGCAAAATGATGTTGTGAAAGTGGAGGTTAATTTGATAGTAGCTAAAAATTCAAAAATGAGTAAGGCTAAGTTGAAAGAAGAAGAGAAACCTTCATCCTCTTCCTCTCAAGACAAAATGGATTCAATGATGAAAACCATGGAAAAAATGATGGATAGATTAGCCTTGGCAATACCTATGCTCCTCCTGCACAACCTGAACCTCAATTTAGAAACCCTCAGTTCAGGAGACCTCAAAATCAACAAAGACCAAGGGAGAATAGAAATCAGTAGCATGATCCTCCAGTGAGACCTCCTTTTCAGCAGAATTTGATTGATGAAGAAGATGACCCTGAAGTTATTGAGGAATCTATTCAGTTTTTTTATGAATAAATGTCAGGAATTTTCTTGACTAAGGAAGAATGTGATCAATCAGATCAAAACAATTATGAAGAAGGAACATCATACAATATAAAGGGGTATCAACATGATATTTTTGAGATGCAAAAACAATATAATCTCAGAAATAGGAATGTACCTATCATTTCCAATAAAGCACAACCTAAGAAGGATGCACCTAAGGTTGTTGATGGCAAGAAGGAGGCTCCTAAGGTCGTTGAAGGTAAGAAAGATGCATCAACTATCCCTCTTACCAAAAAAACTGAAAAATATGTTTTTGTTTTCAATCTTGAGAATGAAATTTCTAAGATAAAAATATCAGTCCCTTTTGGTGAGATTCTCAAGGTAGATGAATATAGAAGCAAGATTGTTAAAATGATAAAATCACAACCAGGAGCTACTGATATCTTGAATATATTAGAAGATCATCCGACCATATATTTGGGTCCAAGACTAGAAGATGAACATAATGAGGAAGTCCCTCCTTTTTATGTGAGCCTTAGCATTCACGACATGAAATTGCACAATGTTATGTTGGATTCAGGAGCCTCTCAAAATATTATGCCCAAAGTAATCATGGAAAGAATGGGGTTAGAAATAACTAGGCCATATAAAGATTTTTTTTCTTTTCATTCAAAAAGAGTTCAATGCATTGGTTTAATTAAGGATGTTGTTATTGGTTTGACACAAGTTTCCGCTAAGACTATAGTCATGGAAATTATAGTAGCAGACATTCCAATGAATTTTGGTATGCTGTTGTCAAGGTCATGGGCAGCAAAAATTAAAGATACAATGAAAATGGATCTTACTTATGCTACCATTCCAGTCTTTGGGGAGCAAAGAAGATTATATCGAGAGACAAGGATGGTCTACATGGTGAGTAGGAAAGATAAACCCCAAAACTTTCCAATTTATGCTCTTGATATTGAACTTGGTTCTACTGTTCTTTTCAATGAATTGAATAATGAGGCGGAAGAAGAAAGGAAAACGAAAAATCAGAGTTCTGAATTTCAGCAGTCTACAAATCAGCAAACAGAAATTCAGCAAGTCAGCAATAAAGAGGAAGAAGGTTGGTGGTCATTGCATTTTGATGGATCAGAAAGCAGAGAAGGAGCAGGAACAGGGATCTATATTATAAATCCAAGTGATGAGAGTAAGTTCTTTTCTTATAAACTGAACTTTGATTGTACAAACAACATGGTTGAATATGAATCCTTGATTTTGGGTCTAGAAGTGTTGAAAAAAATGAATGCTCAAAATGTTTTTGTTTTTGGAGATTCATAATTAGTCATAAACATATTGCGGGTGTTTATTAAACCAAGGACACAAGGATGAAAGCATATAGGAATTTGGTTTTGGACATGTTAGAAAACTTTCAAGCTTATTCATTCACAGTCAAAACTAGAGAACAAAACTCCATTGTTGACTCTCTTGTTGTCTCTGCAATTCTTTTCATTATTCCTATGAACTCCACACAAAAGTATGAAGTTGAGGTCCGCCATAGGCCAGCCATCCCTGATAATATTACTCATTGGTAAGTTTTTGAGGATGATCAACAGGTGAAAAAATTTATTGAGCTAAAAGAAGAGTTTGAAAATGTACAAGTAGATCAACATAACATGTTGGCTGAATCTAAAGGGAGTTCTGAAGTTTTACAATTAAAAAATAATTCTATACCAAAGGGACTCATACCTCTAGAAAACATCTTTGATCATAATGATGTTTTAAATCCCCTAAGATACAAGTTGATGATGAAGAAGTTGAGAGCTATAACCTTGGTACTATAACTATGGCCAAGATGATTAAACTTTCAAAATTTATTTTAGCTGATATGAAGTTTAAGTATGTTTAAATGATGAAAAGATTCATAGATGTCTCTGCTTGGAACTATGTTTATTTGAAAGAATATGATCCTGCCATTATTCAGCACACTATTCCCATAAAATAAAATGAAAGACCTTTCAAGAAGAAGTTAAGGAGGATCAACCCACTTCTCATGCCCTTGATTAATAAGGAGGTTAAAAAGCTCTTTGATGCCAAAATCATAGTCCCAATCAGATTTTCAAATTGGCTTGCAAATTTGGTTCTGGTTAGAAAGAAGAGTAGAGAAATCAGAATATGCATTGACTTTAGAAATTTGAATACAGCTTCCTTGAAAGATAATTATCCTCTCCCAAAGATGGATCAAATTTTGCAAACTATTGTGGGTTCTTAGAGAATGTCTATGCTTGATGGTTTTTCAAGTTATAATCATATCCTTGTGCATCCTGATGATCAGGAAAAAAACAACCTTTACTACACCATGGGGTACTTTTATGTACACCAAGATTCCATTCGGTCTCATGAATGCAGGAGCTATCTTTCAGAGGGCAATGGAAATTGCATTTTCTGAAGAGAAGGACAAGATGGTGGTTGTGTATCTTGATGACATAACAGTCTTCTTAGGGAAGAAAGAAGATCACTTAAAACACTTGGAAAGAATTATGCTGAAATGTAGAAGGTTTGGCATCTCTCTAAATCCCACCAAAAGTATTTTTGCTTTAAATTCAGGTAAATTACTTTGGCATATCATTTCTAAAGATGGGATTAAGATTGATCCAAGTAGGTTAAATGCAATTCAGAAGGTATATTTGCCAAGAAGTAGGAAAGAGATTCAATCTTTTCTTGGAAATGTAAATTTTGTAAGGGGATTTATTCCTAATTTTGTTGAGATTGTGAAGGACATAACAAGGATGCTAAAGAAGAGAGTTGATATTAAGTGGAAAGCAGAGGCAAGAAACTCATTTGAAGAGATAAAAAGAGCACTCACATAGGCACCATTATTGATCAGTCCAGATTTCTCAAAGGAATTTTTGGTTTTTACCTTTGCATCAGAGAATACTATCGCCGGAGTTCTGCTACAAAAAGGACAAGAAGGTATTGAGAAACTATTTTATTTCTTTAGTAGGACATTAACCAATTCTGAGCTGAAGAATAATATCTTAGAAAAGAAAACCTATGCTCTCATGAAGGCTATCAAGGATTTCAGAATTTATATTCTGAATTCTCATATTGTGGCATTTGTTCCTAATACTGTTGTGAAAGACATCCTCACTCAAGCCGACCCTGATGGTAAGAGGGGGAATGGATTGCCAAGTTGTTAGAATATGATATAGAGATTAAACCAACAAAATTGGTCAAAGGGAAAGGCTTGGCAAAGCTAATGGCACAGTCAAACTTTGACTGTCTTGATATAAATTGGATTGTAGAAATATCATAAATTTCAGATGATGAGGAGGAACTAGTTCCTATTGAAGAAAAATATATCACCTCAGACTGGTACAAGGAAGTTTTTTTGGTCCTACAGCAGCATAAAGCACATGCTGATTTAACAAAGTCCAAAGCAAGGTTTGTTAAAATGAAATATTTGAGATACTTTATATTTGACAGAAATTTTTTTTGCAAGGATAATGGCGGAATTTTTCTGAATTTCTTGCTGGAGGAGGAGGCTGATAAAGTAATTGAGGAGTTTCACAAAGGGGATTGTAGAGGTCACCATTATTGGAAGGTGATAGTGAAATTTTTTTTGAGAGCAGGGTATTATTGACCTACAATGTTTAAGGATATATACAAGAATGTTGATGCCTGCCATGAATGCCAGATTTTTGAGGGTAAGAAGAAACTTGTACCCTTTCCTTTAATTCCCATTTATGTAGAAGCACCATTCCAGTAGTGGGGACTAGTTTTTATCATGGAGATTCATCCATCATCTTTAGGTCAGCATCGTTGGATTCTTACAGCAACTGATTACTTCACCAAATGGATTGAAGCAATCCCAACTAGGCAAGCAAATGATTCTATGATTATTTATTTCTTAGAAAATAATATCTTGTCTAGGTTTGGTTGCCCCATGAAGATTATAACTGATAATGCACAAGCATTCAAGTCTAAGAAGCTGATCAATTTCTATCATCAATATCATATTACTCTCAGAAATTATACTACATACTATCCGCATGGAAATGGCCTTGCTGAATCTTCTAACAAGAGCATTGTGAGGATCATTAAAAAGGTGTTGCAGGAGAATAAGAAGGCTTGTAATTTGAAGCTGAAGTATGCCTTATGGGATGAAAGGATATGCATAAAGAGGTCAATTGGAACTTCACCGTATGAGTTGGTATATGGCGTTGAGGCTATTTCTCCTACGTCACTAGGGGTACCTATTATGAAGTTGATTCAAGGGGTGGAAGAGGAACCAAATGCAATTTAGAGGAGAATTAATTAGATGATAGCTCTGCAAGAGAAGAGGAATGAAGTTTATGATAGCAATCAACAATCTCAAAAAAAAATCAAGAGGAAATTTGATAAGAAGATCAAGGAAGAGATTTTTCAAATTCAAGATGAAGTGCTGAAATGGGAAGCCATAATTGAAGAGAAAGGAAAACATGGTAAGTTTGAGAACTTATGGAAAGGTCCTTTCAAGATAGCTGCTTTTCATGGAAAAAATACTTACATACTACAGGAGATAGATCGAAAACCATATGCTGGAGGACCTCTCAATGGCAGGTTTTTGAAGCATTATTCTTCCTAAAATATGATGGATTGTTCATGTCATTGTATATATTCCATTTATAAGGATTTTCTACTAATAATGACAAGAAAAATAAGCAATCTTGAGCCCAAGGTGAAGGCCATTAGAGCTTGAGGAGGAAGCTTGGAAATTTCAAGGTTTTTACTGTTTTGGTCAAGAAAATGGATAACAGCACTGGAACTATTGGTTCTTAGTGTACCACAAGGGCACACTATCCCAAGTGGAGCCACTGTTATCACTTATTTTTTTTTTCAAAACATGGTATGCCAACTCTATTTTGATCATGGTCTAAATAGTTTTGAAAGTCATTTTAGCATGATTAAGGGTGTGTCATAGTTTTATAGGTTTAGTTTTTACCATCAGAATTAAAATAAGCTCTTTATAGGTCCATTCCATAGTTAAAAAATTCACTTTTTTCATTAAAGGGCCATCTAAGTAAGTTTTGGACAAATTTTCTGCAATTAGCCATAAATCCATAGTTTCGTAGTGCCGTTATTTCAAAAAGTGAGTTTTGCGCTACGAAAGTGCTGCTACTTTCATAGCGCAAAGTGTGAAAATTACACTGTGAACGCTATGAAAGTGTGGTTTCTTAGCTTTTGTGTCAAATCAGCTAGGATTTGTCAGTTTCAGTTGGGGAATGACATGATAGGGGTATGGTGAGTCAGTCAGTTACTAGATTCGATGTACTTACCTGTCCTTCAGTCATCATAGTCATGATAGGATATCAATCAAACATCATTTGGTCATGAGGTGACATCTCTAATTCAAATTTTTTTCCTAATTGAGTCATCTCTATTTCATTTACCT
Organism: Pinus albicaulis; assembly: GCA_034641835.2. NCBI lineage: Eukaryota > Viridiplantae > Streptophyta > Pinopsida > Pinales > Pinaceae > Pinus > Pinus albicaulis. Next base: position 44,831 of record JAXQQM020070902.1, on the reverse strand, counting down.
TCACATATTTTCTCCAAGCTCTGAAGCAGTAAGGATAAGCTTATGGTTGTTCTTTTCAAAGACAACTCTCACCATTATCAAGCGAGGTTTTTCATCATATCAAACGAGGTTGTTCATCAAATCAAGAGAGGCTGTTTTACAAGTTTTACAGAAGCTAACAAGTGTTCTTTACAGGAAACATGGAAAAGGAGAAGAAGGTCCACATCGGGGGACATTGTCTAAGATACGAGCCTAAGAATGAAAATGTTGTTATGGAGGATGAAATTGTAATGGAGGCTTTTAGCAAAGCTGGTTGTCTCAAATTTTGTGAAAAGCTGCAAGGTTGCCACACTCATGTGTCCAAAGAGTTTTCTTTACATTTCAGTGGAACCACTACCAAAGTTGGAATGATAAATATGCTAGTTACACCTAAGATCATAGCTTTTGTGACAAAGATACCAAGGGGGCAAAAATCTTGGTTTAAATGTTTTAGGTTTGACATGGAGCCATGCAAGGAATTTATGAAACCTGAATATGTAGACATGGACCTGAACAATGCAATACCCAGAAGTTGTATCGAAGACAACTATGCAAAGCTATTATTCAAGATCCAAAGATATTTCACATGTGAAGGAAGGTACCATAAATTCTACACTTATCATTTAAAAATATTGTTGCATTTCACAGGTATGATATCATTATATTTACCATTTTACTTGCATAGAATTCTTGCCAAAATGGCTAACAAAGTCCAAGCTAAATTTGATGGCTGTGAAACATCTCTGTTTCATCACGGTTTGATAAAGTTACTGGTTTTAAATGACCTTCAGAAAATAAATAGGGATTGGTCTTCCTTTTTATTTATGAGTGGATTTGAAATGGAATCCCTAACCTCAGCTAGAAACCCTAAGATCAAGGGGAATTCTTCACCACCAGTAGCAGATTCCAGTCAGCCAGTGGTTACCAAAGGAAAGAAGTTTTTGAAGTTGGAACCAAGGAAACGGGTTGAAGATATAACTGAGAAAGCATCAGTGGTCGTTTTAGAAAACCCATCACCTGCAAAACAAAAATTAGAAAGGGTCAAAGAAACAAAACAAAAATACGTGGCCAGTAAGCAGGAGAGCCAGAGAAAGATAAGAAGTCAAGCATCAGCATCAAAGGGAAAAACAATTGTCTCAGTGACAAAGGATAGCCAAATGATGAAAGGAAACTTGGATGATATACTGCATGTGATTGATACATAGGAATCACCCATTGTGCAGGCATATTTCATTGAAGTGAATGAACCCAAAAAGAGAAAAATGAAATCAGCAAAGAAATTGGAATTTGACGGTGAGAATGTAGCTTTTGTTTTTCAAGCTAGGAAACATTTAACCAGGCATGAAAAGGAACTCCAAGAAGGTAGTAAAGATATCCAAGTAACCACTAAAGTAGCCAAATTCCCTGAAGAGGTGGTTGATCTCTCATCACCTATAGTGGAGCATGCAACCAGCAATATAATGAAGGGAAAGGAACATATGTTAGAGTGTCAGCTGCTGGAAGAAAGGTTCAAGCTAGAAAATCAAGAGATGGAAATGATGAGAAAGAGGGCCAGAAAACACAACATTTAAAAGATAGAATTCAAGAGGATGAAGGATTTTTGGGAAGGTCAAACAGTTGCTAGGTTAGAGATCCCAAGCAGTGCACAACAGTTCTTTACATGGACAGTCCCAGCCATTAAAGAAGAAAAATTTGTTACAGTGATCAACACCCATTTGAGAGCTATTAATAGAAAGATAAGAGGCCAAGTGGAGGAATTGGAGCTACAATTAAAATAGTCTCAGGATGAACTAAAGAGTAGAGGTACAAAATGACATATTCAAAGCAAACTCAAAATGGAAAAATGAGGATTAAATTTTGTAAAGGTTATGTTTTTAGTTCATATAGCTGATGATTTTGATGAGGCCAATGATTTTCTAAAGTTCTAGCATCTTTTTGTTTCAAATTTTGAAGAAAAACTGGGAAAAACTACTTACACAGCAGTTTCATAGTGCCTGTAGTGCAAAAAGGGTGAAATGCACTACGAAACTGCTGTAGTAGCTTTTTCACACTTTTCCCTATCAAATTTTGGAAGGAAGACCATGTATTTTGATGTAAAATTTATAAGGAAGCTATTTCAAGTGAGTATCAAAGAAAAATTAAAGGAAAGGAAGCTAAATTTTGAAGGAAAATGGCTAAAAATACTGCATTACGAAAAGCGCTACGAAACTGTGATGCTTTCATAGTGCAGGTTTGTTTTCACTATTTTGAGAAGTTCGAAGTGGTTTTACACAACTGGCATGAAGGAATGACTTGGGAAATATTATAATCATGTTCCTGACATCAATTTTCCTCGAAGTTATGGGTTAGAAGTAGTCAAAATATCTCAAGAAACTAAAAGAATCCTAAGCCTAAAAACAAGGGGAGTAGTTTCCTAAATTGCAGGAGATCAACACCATCAGCATTATGGTCATAACAGGTTGGAGCTCATCATTAGTATTCTACTTAATGGAAATATAGGTGAAAAATGATGTAATTAATTTTAGAGAAAGTTGTTTTGAGTGGAATCAAAATAGTTCTAATTCTATTTGTAATAGGACTCTATATCAATTTTACAGCTGTGTTTGTAATAAATACCATGTTTTATGGTTAGAATAGGTGTGAAATCATAGGAATTCGATGTATCTAGTTGTGGATAAGATTATCTTATGATGTAAATGATCTATAATAGATAAAGGAGTCGAAATAGAAAGGGTTGGACATTTGTTAGCAACAAGACTCTATTTTTTGTAAGTGACTATTTTCAGCCTAATACAGAATTTCTACTTAGACAACTTGAGATTCATAAGGAGTTCTTGTATGTTCTTCTTCTGATGGCATCTTTTCAATATTATATTATAGTGGTGTTGCTTATATTACTAAGAATTGATCAATGATTCTCTGACTTCCTTCATAGACAAACTGACTGTGTGTTTCACCATTCTACATGTGTATTCCTTGACTTGAACTCTGATATGCCTTGACTTCCTTGCTAGGTAGATTATTTTGGTTTTTTTGAAGCTATTATGACTCCATAAGCCCAATGTACACTTGCTAATGTGATTTACAACCATTTTATATCATTTATCTATTTTTATCCCATATAGAGTTAGCCATATACATATTTGTCAAAAATCATAAACCCTTGAGAGAGCCCTCTCAGGTTGAGGAGGCTAAGCCTCAACCAAAAGATTGGTTTGAAATAGTTGCATAAGATTGATTTGATGAGCAGCCTATCAGGTCTGATTTTTTAGAGGCACCTTAGGTTTGTCTACTTCTATTGCTTAGATGTTTTCCTCTGCTAGGTTAGATTATAGAATTATTAATTGCTCTCTAATTCCACTCAGATTGTTTATCTTAAGGATGATTTAATGGAGCCAATGCCAAAGTATTTTATGGTTATCCTTGCCCTTTGGTGTAACTTAAAACATTGTTTTTAAGGTATTTTCTTTGAAGTAGTGCTAATTACGGTTCGGCTGAAATGGTTTATGGTTTTCCCTACCCTTTTTTCCATCTTAAATTGTTGCTTTGAAGGTCTTTGTAGTTTGATTAAGAAATTTAGGAGTTCACTGCTCTTTGATCATTATTATATGTTATCTTAATGTTTTCTTTTCCTGAAGGTGAAATCACTAGAGAAATTACAAGTTACTTGCTCTCTAGGGTTTGTTGGATTGTTGTCTTAATGTTTACTTGCTAGGGTTTGGTCAAAGAAGATTATGGTATGCCTTTTCTTTGGTTATTTCTTTATTCATAGTGTTCTTAAAGACTTTTCTTGTTATATTACATGTTAAAGGATTCTTAACTGCACTTTAAACCTACTAATCTCACAATTTAATGTTCACTTCACTCACATAAGCTTTGAAGATCCATTTGGCTTTGTTAAAATTTCCCTCTGAAACACCCTTGACCTATTGTTGTACTTCTCAAGACCTTTTGCAGAATCCATAGCCCAATGGTATGAATCTCTCTCACTTTATCTATTCTTATTAACAAGTATCCCAACCAAACAAAACAAACAAACAAACAAACCCTAATCACTATAACTAGCCTAAAATCAAAACCCTAAAATCAATCAATTTTACAACTTTTACACAAATATAGAGAGAGCCCTCTCTGAGTCCAGGAAGGCTAGGTCCTAGGACTCCAAATATTGGTTTGATGTTACCCTCGTACATTTGGTCTTTCCAATCTGAAAAATTATGGGGAACTAACAAGACACATCTTTAGATGATCAAATCAGGTCCAGTTTTGTATGATTCTTCGTTTATCCAAGAATATTGTGCACTAGTTTGGATAACTTTTTTTCTTTTCTCTGGCCGATAATTGTGGTGGAAATTTTCCTGTAGCTAAATAATTGGAAATATCTAAAAAGCAAGGTAATTTAGTAGATACTGCAAAAAGATACTCATCATGAAAATTATCTTTTACGGGAACATCATCATTACTATTTTACATTCTTTAAAGTAAATCAGCAATTATATTTTATTTTCCTGGTCTATCAAGAATAGTAATGTTGAATTCTTGTAATAATAACAACCTTTTTGTAATTCTTCCATTAGTAACTGGTATATTCATTAAATATCTAATGGCAGAATGATTTTTATGAATAAAGGTTTCATAATCAGTGATGTAGTGATGAAATTTTTTAATGACATGAACAACAGCTAAAAACTCATTTTCCATCACAGTATAATTTAACTATGTTGGAGTCAAATTTTTACTCGTATAAGAGATAGCATAAGGATTTAAATATTTTTGTCTCAATACAACTCCTAAAGTTTCACCTGAAGCATCAATAGAAATATGAAAAGGAAGACACCAATTAGGTCCTCTTAAGATTGGTGCTTCAGAAATTCTTTATTTCAATGTTTCGAATACTTTTTGACAATCATATTCCATGCAAATTCACAATATTTCGTAAGAAGTTTGAAAATGTGTAGTTTTTAACCTTGTACAGAAATTATCTGCAAACGAATTCTTAAAACAAAAAATTAAAATAAAAAGAGAGAGCATACAACATAAAACAGATATATATAGATATTTCCCCTTGGATCCCAAATCGGGACTACCAGCTTGATTTTTCATTATATTCCTTTTAGTGTAACAACACATATATATACATGTTGAAGCATTCATAAACCCCAATCCATTAACCCTAGACTAGAACATAACCATAGTTCCCTTGACCATATCTACAAAATACCATGATCAAAATACCATCATACCAAAAACCATGTGAAAACCCATGCACAAAACCATAGGCGGGTCTGCCCACCTAATATAGGGTCCAAACAAAATTTCTCGGGGCGCTGCCTCGAACCCCATGTAGGGGGGCTCCCGCTTCGCGCCTTCTTCTAATCATGGAAAGAATATAACACACACCCAACATACTCCCACTTGTTTTTTTATTTCCACAGGTTAGCTTAGTCATTGGTCCAACCCTACAACACCCATTATTTTTGTACACCAAGAGAAATTTTCAGTGCTTACAGACTTCGTTAATGCATCTGCAACATTCTTCAAAGTGTCCAAATTTACTAGCAACACCTTTTTATCTTCAACCATATCTCTCACAAAGTGATACTCAACATCAATGTGCTTTGTATTTGAATGATAAATAGGGTTCTTGGCCAAGAAAATTTCACTTTGGCTATCACAGTCTATCCTTATAGCTCGTTGCACCAACCCCATACTTAAAAACAATATCTACAACCAAACTGCTTCCTTGCTTGCATGAGTGGTTGCCATGTATTATTCCTCTATATTTGAAATAGCCACTACAGACTGCCTTTTACTCATCCAACAGACTGCACCTCAAAATAGGCTAAACACATACCCACTTGTAGATCTTCTTTGATCCAGATCTCCAACCCAGTCGACGTCAAAAAACCCACGAATGTCCAAAACTCTGTCCAAACCTAGTCTTCCTTGGTAGCACAAACCATAATCACTAGTGCCATGCAAATATTTGAAAACCCGCTTTATTGATGTCCAATTCTCCTTCCTTGGTTTTGACATAAACCTGGTCAATACTCCCACTACATCTGTAGTGTCTGGTCTAGTACAGACCATTTCATACATCAGGCTACCCACTACACTTGCATATGGAACACGGGACATATCTTTCTCTTCTTCTTGTGTCTTGGGACACTATTCAGCGGATAGCTTTACACCTAAAGGAATAGGAATCTTCACCGGTTTACTATCTTGCATATTGAACTTCTGCAATATTGTTTCGACATACTTCCTCTGGTTTAACCAGAGATTCCTCTTTACCCGATCTCTCTTAATTTCCATGCCAAAATATAGTTTGCAGCACCAAGATCCTTCATGTCGAATTTAGAGAAAAATTGGGTCTACAAATCCTGGATAATTTCTGTCATTTCCAACCAACAACATATCATCCACATACAAGACCAAATAAATAACACGGTCACCAATCAATTTAAAATACACACAGTGATATTCTTTGCTTCTGGTGAAGCCAAGTCCCCATATATAGGTGTCAAATTTCTGATACCGCATCCTTGGTGACTTTTTTAACCCATACAAAGACTTTTTTAACTTGCATACTAGTTCTTTCTTACCCTTCAGCGCAAATCCTTTAGGTTTCTTCATGTAGATCTCCTCTTCCAAATTTCCGTGAAGAAATTTTGTCTTCACATCCATATGTTCTACCTCAAAATCAAATGCAGCAACAACAGATAAAAGTAATCTAATAGAAGTAACCTTGGAAACAGGAGAAAAATTATCACCAAAATCAATTCCTAGAACCTGGGAATAACCTTTTGCTACCAACTGAACTTTGTGTTTCTCCACCTTGCCTTCTACATTCTTCTTATTCTTAAACACCCATTTTCTCCCAATGGGATTCCTTCCATCCAGCAACTCCACCAGATTCCATGCCTCATTTTTGTGTAAGGATTCCATTTCATCAACCATGGCCTCCTTATATAGTTTTCCATCCTCTAAATCCATTGTCTCCATAACAGTTCTAGGATCATCATTAGTGATATTCAAAGAAAAATTTGAACATAAATTAGATGGACTATACCTTTCTATTTGCCTTCTTTCTCGAACTGATCTTCTCATGGCTGGAGTTTGTGGCTCTTCCTCTTCTGAATCTTGTTCTGTTGTAGAGTCTGATTCTTCCTCCTTTAGCTCAAACTCTATCTTCTCAGGTTCCTTTGGTATGACTTCATTTTTAAAAACATATTTCACATCTCTAAACACCACATCTTGGTTGTACACAACCTTCTTTGTTTCTAGGTTCTAGAGCTTGCAACCTTTTAAACCATCCTTATACCCAATAAAGATGCACCATTCAAATTTATTATCCAACATGGTCCTTTTCTCCTTTGGAACATGTACATATGCATCACATCCAAATACCCTCATATGTGAATGAGAGGGTTTCTTACCAGTCAATACCTCATGTGGAGTCTTATACTCCAACACTAATGAAGGTGATCTGTTAACTAGGTAACATGTAATCTCCACTGCCTCTGCCTAGAATTCATGTCCTAACCCGGTACCACTAAGCATGCTTCTTGCCTTTTCCATCAACGCTCTATTCATTCTTTCTGCAACTTTGTTTTTTTGAGGTGTGTATGGGTTATTCTTTTGTTGTGCTATACCACACTTCTTACAAAACTCTTCAAATTCCTTCTTGCAGAATTCTCCACCATTATTTTTCCTCATGAACCTTTATCTTCTTCTCTGTCTGGTTTTCCACCAGAGCCTTAAATTATTTAAATCTGTGAAAGACTTCAGATTTCTTCCTTAAGAAATATATCCATGTATTCCTTAAGAAGTCATTTATGAATGAAAAATAGTACCCAGAATTTCCTAGTGAGGGAACCGACACACGTCCAAACACATCACTATGGACAAGCTCCAATATCTTGTTCGCCCTCTTAGCACCAAAAGGAAAACTCACCCGATTCTGCTTCCCATATACACAATGTTCACAAAAATCAAAACCCAAAGCAATTAGACATACCTTCTACCATACCATTACCATGCAGTATCTGAAGGCCCTTCTCTCCAATATGTCCAAGTATTTCATGCCATAGCATGGTCTTTTCTCGAGAGACCACTAGGATTTCTCCTCCACCACCCATCAATAAAAATTATACCCATAATCATGTACAGAGTTCCAATTTTAACTCCTCGCATTAATACCAGTGCTCTCCCAAACCATCTTGCAATTATCTTTCTCGAACACTGTTTTTACACCTGCATCATCCATGTTGCTTATAGAAATCAAATTTATGTCCAACGCAAGAATATGTAGAACACAAGGAAGTATTCTAATCCTTCCACCTTACAACCTCAGCTTGAATTTTCCACATCCAACAATTCTGGCCTTCCTATCTTCCCCTAAGAAGACATCACCACCATCATTGATCTGTATTTATTCAGGAACGCAATAAAATACAGAAATATACATAAACACAGAGATGCAGTGGAAATAATACTTCATTTCATTAATATCAAATAACATAATATGCTTACAGACATCATGGAAATAAACTAGCTAAGGAGTTGGTAGCTTATCTCCAGAATATATGACTAGGGCCCTCTGTGTTACAATGAGGCTCGAGGGCCTATTTATCATTTAGAAACAATAGGAAATCCTAAACAGCCAAAACCCTAACCCTAGGAGATGAAGCGCCAAAACTATGGGCCCCGTTTGGGTAAATTGGTGTTTCAACTTCCCAGGGGCGTAACTTTGGCATACGATCTCCGTTTGACGCGTACCATACCTCGTTAGAAATATCTATTCGAGGACTACAAATTTGGAATGAGAAACATCGGTCCATGGACCCATGTTGCTCTCCGTTTTCCCAAAAAACGTCGTTTAGGGCCTCAAAACGGCTCGAGATTTTGGGACTGACTTAACACAAAAATGACCAAAGTTGTGATGAGGCGAAAAACCAAAAAAGACGTGTTGTGAGTCCAAATGGAATAGGTGGGTGGCCACCAATATCCACACAGATCGTCTGCTTTCTCCTTTTCCTGTACTCCCTAGAGGAGTAGAGTGAAAGGATGCACCTAAGTCGATCAACCATGCCTCTTGATCTACATGTGTATTTGAAGAGAAAGTCAAATACACATCCCCACCTAATGCGGGAATTGGTTTGGCCTCTCTAAAAAAAGGAGCATCATAAAATCCCTTTCTTGTCTCGGGGCACCGTCTCATGAGTCCTTTAAAGTTCCCTTCCTTTCCACATTTCCAGCGCACCTTTACAGGTTTTCCTCGATATTTAGATCTCCCTCTAGATTTAGATATCCCACTCAAGGATTCATTTTTTTTTTATGGGATCATCCTCATACAGATAATGCATCTCCATTCTGGCCCTCCATATTTTCCATCTCGTTTTTTCACTCCGTATTGGCCGAAATAATTCTCCAAATTCAGTGGTTATATTTCTCTCTCCATAATGCTGGATATCCCGATTGGTAAAAATTAAATCAAATTAGTTTAATTATCTTCATCTGAAATTTTAATATCAACAGATTACAACTGAATTACCATAGTATTGAAGGCATTTAGATGCTCTATCATCGATTCTCCATCCTTCATTCTCAGGTTATACAGCTTTTTGTGCAGGAACAATTTATTCACCGGAGACTTAGATTGGTAAAAATTCACTAATTTAACCCACAAAGTCTTCGCAGTAGCTTCCCCAGAGACATTCAACAATACAGAATCTGAGATACACAACCGTATTGTGCTCTTTTCCCTCTTATCCAACTTTTCCCACTCTTCGTATGACATTGTCGTTGGTTTAGTACCCAGATCTACCGTGATCCACTGATCTTTATCCACCAGCAAATCCTCCATCTTGAGCTTCCACAACTCAAAACTTTGACCATTAAATTTATCTATCTCTATCTTTCCATTGCTCGTCGTCTTCTTTCACCGCAAGAATCGATCCCACTGAAAAAGTTCTACCACAGGCCCGAGCAAAAAATCCTCAGCAGCAAAGGCATCCCCTTGAAGCCAAAATAGCTCTGATACCAAATGTAGGTTTTAACCCTATACAAAAATTATCTATAAACGAATTCTTAAAATAGAAAATAAACAATAGCGAGAGCATACAACATAAAACAGATATACACAGATATTTTCCCCTGGATCTCAAACCGGAACTAACAACTTGATTTTTCATTATATTCCTTTTAGTGTTACAACACATATATATACATGTTGAAGCATTCATAAACCCCAATCCATTAACCTTTTATTAGAACATAACTATAGTTCCCTTGGTCGGATCTACAAAATACAAGGAGCAAAAAATCATCATGCCCAAAACCATGTGCAAACCCATGCACAAAACCATAGGTGGGTCCTCCAACCTAATATAGGGTCCAAAAAAAAATTCTTGGGGCTTTGCCCTGGACCCTGTGTAGGGGGGCTACCACCCCCCTCACACCCCCCGCTTATTTCCTGCTTCTAATCGTGGAAAGAATATAACATACACCTAACAAAATGGAGAATTTATTTTTTGTGATTTTTTTATGAATTCCCTATAGTATCTAGTAAATCCAAGAAAACTTCTAACATCTCTTTGACAAACATGAATTGAAATTTTAGAAATAACTTCTACTTTAGATGTATCCATCTTAATTCCATTACTTAAAATATGGTGTCCAAAAACAATCCCTTCATTGAACATAATAAAAAATTTCTCATGGCATAATGAATTTTTTTATTCTTTACATCAATTACGAATCTTTTCTAAATTTTCCATAGCTTCCTCAAAAGTATCTCCATACACAGTAAATTCATCCATGTATATTTTCACACAATCATGAATTAGATCAGAAAAGATACCTAAAACTAATCTTAAAAATGTGTCAGGTTTATTACATAATCCAAAAGGAAGTACCCTATAGGCATATGTTCCCCAAGGACATGTAAAAGTAGTTTTGTCTTGATCTTCTAGTGCTAGTTGGATTTGGTTATATCCACTAAAACCATCTAAAAATAAAAAATACTTCTTTCATGCTAAGGTATCTAGTACTTGATCTATAAAGGGTGGTGTAAAATAATCTTTCAAAGTGGCTTAGTTTAATTCTCTGTAATCAATACATATTCTCCATATTCTATTCTTCTTTGGAACAATCACCAAAGGTGACACTCATTCACTATGTGATATTGGATAAATGAAATTCACATTCAAAAGTTTTTCTAATTCCTCTTTAACATTATCTCTCATATTCAAATTCATTCTCCTCTAAGGTTGTCTAACTAGTTTGACATTTTCTGGGATATAAATATGATGCATACAAGTTTTTGGATCAATACCTTGCATATCAGTATATTCCCATGCATAAGCAGAGGAATGTTTTTGTAGCACCTTTATTAATTTTATCATTTGAGATTCTTCCAGATTATTGTTGATCTTTAATGCTTTGTCTAGAAAATTTTCTACTTGATAATTGCCAAACTTTTCCATAGAATGTAAACCAAATTGATGAGATGATAGATATTCATTGTTACATTGCTCTTGAAAACTTTGATCTTTCTCACACTAAGAAGAAGAATTATTATTATTCATTACATTTATCAATTGATCTTCTTCATCTAATTGTGAAAGAGTATAAATTGGTTGTGTATTATCAAATTTTGCATCATTATCTATCCAAATTTCACTTTATACTTCAGTTATTATCTTTGTAGGAGGATACAATGTGAATTTCTTAGTGGAATTTCCATCATATATATACATATCACCTAATCTACAACTTATAAATGCATCAGTTGTAGTTAGTTAAGGTTTTCCAAGTCAATGGATGGCCTCCTAAATTATTCTTGGGAGTTAAAATCATGAATTCCACAGGATATTCTCAGGAATCTAGAGAAACATACACATATTGTAATACCTCATCTAGTTTAATAACATATCTATCTACTAATTTTAACAATGTTGGAGTATATTGAATATTGAGAAGCTTAAGTTGCTCCATTTTTTGTTTACTCATAATATTAATGGCTACTCCTAGATAAATCAAAGTGTTTAGAATCTCAATAACAATGATGTGGATTTTTACAATGGAGCTACCTGGATCTAGATATTTTTGGACAATAGTTTTCCCCATCATAATATCAACAAATTTTCCTACCAATTGAATCTTTTTAATGTCTTTCCTTTTTCTTCCTGGTTTTTTAATACATAGCTCCTTGATAGTTTTTGCAAATATTGGTATTTCCTTTATGGCTTGGAGTAAAGGAATTTTAATGCAAATATTCTTAAGTTTATCTAGCAAATCCTAGTCTGGTAAAACAATTGCCTTTCTATTCCTTTATCAATTTTAAGCATTTCAGGAAAAGGTGGATCTTGTCAAGAAATAGAAGGTTGTTCTACTAGAGGAACTGCAAAAGCTTGTTTTATTTGTTCATCCTTTGATTGTATAGGAACATCTTCCTCTAGAGGAATATTTTCTTGATCAAGATTTGCATCTTTTTCATGAATCTCATCCTCTTTAGATTTTTGAAGAAAATTGTTGGTGAATTATTTCTCAAACCCTACCAGATCTATGTTGAACATCATTTAGACCTAATGGGGTTATCACACAAGCTTTAAAATTTTGTCCTTCAACATTATAAACAGCTTGTTGATTTTTATTATTTGGATTAGGAAGTGGTTGAGCAGGAAGTTGATTTTACTTTTGAGGAAATGGTAATGAAAGTTGTTGATTTGGATTTTGGAATTGAGAATTTTGAGGGGGTTGAGGAGGATAATATTATGGTGGAAAAGAAGGATAAGTTTTTTTGAAATGAGGATATTGAGCATATTTTCCATAAGTATTTTTCCAACCTTGGGCCCAAGATGGGTTATGATTTTCATCTTAAAAGACCATGTATCGAAGGACACTCCTTGGTACTATGATTCTCAGCACATATGACACAAATTTCTATATTATCAAGGGGACACACTCTCAAGGCATGTTTCTTCCTACATATGGGACAAAAGATAGATAATGTGACATTTTTGGTTTCTTGCTTGTTTTGTATCTCAATAGTATCTTGTTGTTCACTAAGACTCCCAAGAATATTTGTTTTGAAATTGTCAAGTAAATTACATATTTCAGCACTACTTACCATTCTAGTTGCAAATTTATTAATTTTGGACATAACAGGATCTCTTGGATTTTTCCCAGTTCTAGCCTTACCCCTTGAAATTTGTGTACACAAATCACAAATTTCTCTAAATGAAAGCTGAGAAATATCTCCTTCACTCATTAAATTTAGGAGTTCAATCCACTCATCTGTAATATATTTTAGCAAAATAGCTTTCATATTTTCATCATCTAAATTATACATCTTTTCCCTTTTAATGTTATAGCCAAATCTTTCAACTAAGTCTTCAATACTTTCATCCTATTTCTGCATCATTTTAAAGACTTCATCCTTAAGGTTATGGGGCATTCAATAATCCTTCTATTTCTCTAAGAAAACATTTTTCATTTCTTCCCATGTTCTAATTGAATGTGTTAATAATCCCATAAACCATTTAAGTGATCCATCTTTAAGATTAGTTGGAAAAAATTTTAATTTTTGAGGATCAAGCAAGTAGTTGTAATATCTACACAAAACTTCAAACTCAAAAAGAAATGTTTCAGGGTCCTCATGTCTTAAGCCATGGAAATTAGGGAGGATGGAGGGTGAGATGTTTTTCATTGTGGTTGTGGTATCTTCATCAAAAATTGGAAATAAAAAACGATATGGTTCTCCTCTATCACCTCTACCACCTCTACCTCCACCTCCTCCTCTATTTACTCATTTTCCTCTTCCACCTCCAATCCTAAGCTCACCATTTACATTAAGTACTTATCCTTCTCCTTCCCCTACCATTGTAGATTCTTTAGAGATGATATAAGGTTCTATGATTGGATTATCTAGCTCTTCTTTTGGTTCTTATACTAATGGAATATTAAGATAATTTTCTTCTTCTTCTTCACTAGGAACTTATATTTCTTGTCCTAGAAGTTGTTCTCCAGTAGAAGAAATAAATATTACTCCTTCTGTGGGGGATATAGGTTCTTAGACTACAACTTCAGTAGAGGAAATTAGTGAATCTCTAGGTTGGATTTCAGATCTATGCACCTCAGGAAGTCTATGTCTACCTACCAATGATGGAATGAGAGTTTTAGTGGGTGGTGTGGCACTACGAGGTCTAGGTGGAGTGAGTAGTGATGTTGGAATTGAACATCTACCTCTACTTACAAATCTACCCCTAGAATCCATTTCTCTATGCATAATTTTTTTTTTTATCAATTTTTTATCAAAATTTAATGTCCCTAAGAATGGAATCCTATATACACTTCCCTAAAAACGATGCCAAAATTTTGCATAAATTAATTGTTCTTAATTACTTCATTAATTTTCAACCAAGATTCATGTACTTGTGAAATGTATGTGCACTATATATGCTACGATTCTTTCTGTGAATTGATTTATTATAGAAATGAAACTAATTCTAAGTATGGACAAATGTTTTTAACACAATTTCGAGAATAATTACGCATATTTTCTTTCAATCCAAATTTATATTAAATTCTAATTAACTGAAATGCAATTCAGTACTTTGCAGAATTTGAAAATTTATCTAAACTATAGAATTGCATGAAAGGAAATTCTTAGAAACCAAATTCAAGGAGAACAATCTAATTCTATCTTGCAGATTTGAAAACATTTTGCACTAACTTGCTGAAATAAACTTCTACATTAAATTGCAGTAGGGAAATTTCATATTAATTGCATGAAAGAGAAGTGGAACTAAAAAGGATTTAACTCCTACTTGCAGAAAATGAAATTAAAAACTTTACAGCTTGAGAATGATTACTTGTGTGCGCATTTACCCTCTAAAGAGTATTTCATCAACATTTAAGAAATTGAATTAAGCTATGAAGCAATTAAGTGCTATAAAGAAGATGCATTCAATAATAAAAATATTTTTTGTGTTTTTATGTTTATGAGTACTCTGCAATCAAAATGAGAATCATCATAATAGTAATTATGATGGAAACAGATTATTGAAAGAAACTATAATGCTAAAAACAAGTAATGCATAACAAAACTATAAACAAAACCTCACAGCTCGACAAGGGGCCCTCCCGTGAGTGCAGTTCAGCTAGTAATCACAAGATCTCACGCACGCATTGAGAAAAAAGTAACTTATATTAAATTGGAACAAAGTATCATTGGTATTCACAGTAAAATAATTATAAACTTAACATTTGAAAAACTTATGTCTCGGGTCTTGGCTTACAGCCTTTATACAAGTTTCATAAAACAATTTTAAGGGTTTTAAGACGACACGACATGAGTTATCTTGACATATATGAGATAGATTCAATTTGAAAATCAATCTCTAATCCAGGTGGATATTGGTGGCCACCTGCCTATTACACTTGGACCCCCACCATTGTTTTTTTCAGCTTTTCAGTTTCCTTAATTGTAGAACAATTTACTATTTTTTGCAGTTTTTCGAGTCCTGAACTTCTGGAGCCGTTTTGAGGCCCTAAATGACGTATTTGGGAAAATAGGGACCTACGTAAGTCTTTAACCAATGTTGATCACTCGAAATTTGTATTCCTCATATAGATATTTCTAACGAGGTATTGTGCATGTCAAATGGAGATCATATGCCAAAGTTAAGTACTGGGGAAGTTGATGTACCAATTTACCCAAACTAGGCCCATAGTTTTGGTGCTTCATCTCCTAGGGTTAGTTTTTTGGATGTTTAGGGTTTTCCATTTTTTCTCAATCATAAATAGGAATTGGAGCCTCATTGTAACACAGTTCAGAAGCCTGTAGCATCCACATCTCTTCTCAGAGATAAGCTACCAGTGCCCTAGCTAGTTTATTTCCATTCTGTCTGTAAACATATTTCAATTATTTTATATTAATGAAATGAAGTGTTATTTCTATTTCATCTTTGTATTTATGGTTATATTCATATTCTGTTGCATTCCTGTATAAATCTAGATCAGTGGTGTCAAATTGAATTGCTCTTTCTTTGTTTTTATTTGCATGTCCCCAACGAGGTCAGGGTATAAGGAGTTAGAGCTAGATCTAGTTGAAACCTTGCAAGATCACCTCGCAAACCCCAAAGACCTCCCATGTAAGAAGAAAATAAAGATGAGCGAGTATGAGATCCTATCAAATTATTGCTCGATGAGGCCCTTGAGAAACAAAGGAACGCGATGATGAATAAATTTTCCCAGATCCTTTAACAGCTGCCCACCGGCAGTGCATCTACATCCAACAGCCACTCTGGAGGCGCTGCTCCTTTCAAGGTACAGGTCAAATTCGACATTCATGTATTTGAATTCCAAATAGATGCAGATGTCGTAGATAAATGGTTGAATTTTCTTGAAGGGTATTTATTGTTCCATGATTTCTCCGACCGAGAACAGATTACTTTTGCACTCCCGAAAGTCACCCCCCATGTCAAATACTAGTGGGAAACCTACTGGGAACCTCTATTTTCTCGGTCGCACCTTCGAAATTCATTATTCTTGGTTTTCTTTCAGCCCTCTTGGTTCATATTACAACTTGTCTCTCTCTCTTCTGTTAGGAACATGGCTCAACCTCATCACTTCTGTGGGGAACATGGGAAACTCACACAGAAGCCGCCATTTCATTCACTCACATTAGTGCCTCATATATAAGGATAGTTTTGGGGTTCCCTCTTCTTCCAGTCAATTCCCCAGGCAATGTGAAATATGTCTTGTAGCAGGATCCCCATAATCATGTGTAACTATAAGGTAGGGGAGTTATGAGAACAAGTACATCCAAAGGACCACATTGCGGCAGCAAAGGGATCAAGATGTGCACGAGCTAAAGGATTTGTTCCATAACTTACCCACAAATTTGGGTATTAAATATTTAGAGAAACATTTGGTGCTCAAGTACCGCAGATGTTTGCATAAAAACATTCAGGAGGAAATGGAGTTCCTTGGCATTACCTCGCTTGGCACGGCATATTGATATGCTTCCAAGATCGAGCAACAATTTAAGCAGAAGAAATGAGACTTTGGATCCGTGAATCTGAAGCCAGTGAAAGGTGCCCCCAAATCGCAGTATAAGGGTCAAAGCCAAAGCAGGGCGACTCATAAAAACACCACAAAGACAAAGAAAAACATTGGGAAGTGGTGTGAATTTTATAACAGCTCCGCTCATAAAACAAGCGAGTTTCGAGCCAAAGGGTTGTTAGTGATTGAGCTGAAGGCATATGAATTAGATGCATGTTCTAATTCTAAGTCGAAACCGGACAATGGAAATGATAAAGGGAAGAAAATCATTGATGCGGAACCCAGTGCCACCTTTGCCACCACCAAGCTCCAAAGGGAAGAGCCCAAGTATCTAAAGGAGGGGGAGTGCCTCTTCCATTCCCAGATGTGGGTGAAGGGTTCTCCACTGTAATTCCTTGTTGATAGTGGAAGTCAAAAGAACCTCATTTTAGTAGATTTCATGAAGCGGCTCGGCCTACCGACCATAGCACACCCTCAGTCGTATACCATTGGGTAGCTCCACCAAGGAAGAGATATCTACATCCTCCAATAGTTTCACCTTTCATACAGCATAAAGACATTCACAGATGAGGTATTGTGTGATGTTGCTCCTCTTGAGGTGTCTGATGTATTATTAGGCCAACCATATTTGTGGAAGCGGCATGTTGTGTATGGGTCTAGGCCTCATTCTGTTATTATTACCTTGCGAAATAAATTGTACAGTATGCCTAAGGTAGTATCGCCTTCTTCCATCTCTTTGAGTACTTCAAAGCAATGCAATAAGATTATTTCCCAAACCAGGAAAAAAAATTTCATTATGATTCACCCATAGGGTAAGAAGAAGATTGTGGTTGTAGCCTCCAAACAGGGCTCCCTTGCATGGTAGCAACAGATGGACAAAGACATGGATGAATACATCGACATTTTATCCTCATCCATAGAGGTTCCTCTACACTATCAAGTCAAACACTCCATTGATCTAACCCAAGCATGTAGCTGCCTGATGTTTCCATACCTCATGCAACCACACAGACAGAATCCACACACGTACTGTTTGAGCCTAATAAAGCAACCAAATTTATTGAATGCATCCAGAAGGTCTACGACATCTTGGAGAAATCCAATGCCAAGTACAAGTAGCGACATGATCAACATCGAGTGCCACACCAGTTCTAGGTAGGCACCAAAGTTTGGCTACATTTGCAAAAGGACCACCCCGATGGGACCCACCGCCAGCTTCACCCACTCTGATATGGGTCATAAACCATCACCAAGGTGGTAGGTGACAATGCCTTCAAGATCAGTATTCCACCATTACTTGGTCTGCACCTAGTGTTCAATTTCGACCACCTTCGACCCTACTTTCCACCTCCGACATGGAAAAACAACACACACAAAAAATTTAAACCTCGATTGCATGAAACAAGCCAAAAATGATCAGATCATGAGCACACATATAAAGAAAGACTAACAGCAAAATATCCAGTTGTATCGGGTTGTCAAAGCTGGCCAACTCCTGCACCAAGGAAAGTAGCTCACCAGGGACCAAGTTTAGCAGCTAGGTACTAAAGATTCAAAGAAAAATTTGGTGCTCAAGTACCACAGTTTTTTGCATAGATACATTCAGGAGGAAATGGAGTTCCTTGAAATTACCTCGATTGGCATGACATATCAATATGCCTCAAAGATATTTAAGCAGAAGAAGCGAGACTTTGGATCCGCGAATCTGAAGCCAGGGAAAGGCGCCCCCGAACTGCAGAACAAGGGTCAAAGCCAAAGTGGGGAAACTCAGAAAAACACCACAAATCCAAATAAGGAAACGGGGAAGTGGTGTGAATTTCATAACATCTCCACTCACAACACAAGCGAGTGTCAGGCCAAACAGTCGCTGGTGTCCAAACTGAAGGCATTTGAATCATACGCATGTTCTAATTCTGAGTAAGAACCGAAAAAGGAAAATGGAAAAGGAAAAAAAATCATTGATGTGGAACCCAGTGCCACCATTGCCACCACTAAGCTCCAAAGGGAGGAGCCTAAGGATCCAGATGAGGGGAAGCGCCTCTTCCATTCCCAAATGTGGGTGACAGGTTCTCCACTGCAATTCCTTGTCGATAGCAGAAGCCAAAAGAACCTCATTTCAGCAGAGGTCATGAAGTGGCTCGGCCTACCCACCACAGCACACCCACAGAGGTATACCATTGGGTGGCTCCACTGAGGAAGAGATCTATGCATCCTCCAGTAGTGTCACCTTTCGTACAACATCAATCCATTCATGGATGAGGTATTCTTTTATGTTGCTCCTCTTGACATGTCTGATGTATTATTAGGCCAATCATACTTGTGGAAGCGACATGTTGTGTATGGGTTTAGGCCTTTTTCTATTATCATTAATTTATGAAATAAGCTCCATAGGATATCGGAGGTAGTATCGCCTTCCTCCATCTCTTTGAGTACTACAAAGCAATGTAGTAAGGTTATTTCACAAACCAGGAAATTTTTTTCATTACAATTTGCCCATAGTGTGAGAAGAAGGTTGTGGTTGCAACCTCCAAACAGGGCTCCCTTGCGCAACAGCAACAGATGTACAAATATGTGGAGGAATACAAGGAAATTTTCTTCTCACACACAAAGGTTCCTCTACACTGTCAGGTCAAGCACTCCATTGATCTGACCTTAGGCGTGTCGCTGCCTGATGTTGCCATACCTCATGTGACCACACAGAAAGAATCCACACTATACTTTCTGAGGCTAATAAAGAAACCAAATTTATTGAACGCATCCAGAAGGTCCACGACATCTTGGAGAAATCCAATGCCAAGTACAAGTTGTGACATGATCAACATCGAGTGCCACACCAGTTCCAAGTGGGTGCCAAAGTTCGGCTACATTTGCAAAAGGAGCACCCCGCTAAGCCCCACTGCCAGCTTCGCCCACTCCAATATGGACCATACACCATCACCAAGATGGTAGGTGTCAATGCCTTAAAGCTCAGTATTCCACCATTCCTTTGTCTGTACCCAGCATTCAATGTGGACCACCTTCGACCCTACTTTCCACCTCTCCTGGACACATGCGACATGGAAAAACAACTCACACAAACAGATTTAAACCCCAAATACATGTAACAAACCACAATTGATCAGATCATGGACACCCAGATAAAGACACCCGATAGAAAAAAATCCAGTTGTATCGGGTTGTTAAAGTTGGCCAACTCACCAGGGACCAAGTTCAGCAGAAGTTTCCTCATCTCATGGAGGAACTCAATGCAATGGGGACCATTGCAACCTAATGGGGGAGTAATGATCCAGGTGGAAATTTTTGGTCACCCACCTATTCCACTTGGACCCCCACCAATTTTTCTTTCAGCTTTTCAATTTCCTTAATTGTTGCACAATTTACCATTTTTGGCAGTTTTTCGGGTCGTGAAATTCTGGAGCCGTTTTGAGGCCCTAAACAACGTTTTTTGGAAACACGACGATGAATATGGGTCATTGATTGATTTTAGTCACTTGAAAGATGTATTCCTTGGATATATATTTCTAATGAGGTATTATGCGCATCAAACGGAGATCGTATGCAAAAGTTACGTCCCAGGGAAGTTGATTTACGAATTTACCAAACGGGGCCCATAGTTTTGGCGCTTCATCTCCTAGGGTTATTTTTTTGGATTTTTAGGGTTTTCCATTGTTTCTAAATCATAAATAGCCCTTGGAGCCTCATTGTAACACAATTCAAAGGCATGTAGCCGCCACATCTCTCCTTAGAGATAAGCTACTAGTGCCCTAGCTAGTTTATTTCCATTCTATCCGTAAGCATATTTCAGTTATTTGATACTAGTGAAATGAAGTGTTTTTTCATCTGCATCGTTGGATTTATGGTTATATTCATATTCTGTTATGTTCCTACATAAATCGGATTAGTGGTATCAAAGCAATCTGCTCTTTCTCTATTTTTCTTTTCATGTCCCCAACGAGGTCAGGGTATAAGGAGTTAGGGCTCGATTTGGTTGAAGCCTTTCAAGATTAGCCTTGCAAACCCCGATGAATTCCAATGGAGGAAGAAAATAAAGACGAGGGAGTAGGAGATCCTATGAAATTATTTCTTGAGGAAGCCCTTGAGAAAAAAATGAGCGCGATGATGGATAGATTTTCCCATATCCTTCAACGGTTGCCCAGCGGTGGTGCATCTGCATCCAGCAGCCACCCTGGAGGTGCCACTCCTTTCAAGGTACATGTCAACTTCGAAATTCTTGTATTTGAAGGCTAGATAGATGCAAATTTCATATATATATGGTTGAATTTGCTGGAAGGGTATTTCTCGGTCCATGATTTCTCCAACCGAGAAAATATTACTTTTGCACTCCTCAAAGTCGCCCCCCATGTCAAAGACTGGTGGGAATCCACTACAAGCAAAATAAAAAGAGTGAACCCTCTCTATTCTCGATCGCACCGACTTGGAATTTGTTCCGAGATGGCATCAAGAAACATTATTACACTGTGGGGATCTATGAGGACAACTACATCCAATGGACCATGTTGCGGCAGCAAAGGGATCAAGATGTGCATGAGATGACAAATTTGTTCCATACCCTCTGCATAAAGTTGGGTATTAAATATTCATAGAAAAATTTGGTGCTCAATTAATGTAGCTATTTGCATAGATACATTCATGAGGAAATGGAGTTCCTCGACATTACCTCGCTTGGCACGGCATATCTATATGCCGCCAAGATCGAGCATAAATTTAAGCAGAAGAAGCGAGATTTTGGATCCACGAATCCAAAGCCAGGGAAATTCGCCCCCGAACCGCAGAACAAAGGTCAAAGCCAAAGAAGGACAACTCTGAATAACACCACAAATCCAAATAATAACACGGGGTCAAACAGTCGTTGGTGGCCAAACTAAAGGCATCCAAATCAGATGCATGTTTTGATTCTAAGTCAGAATTGGAAAAGGGAAGTGGCAAAGGGAAGAAAATCATTGATGCAGAACCCACTGCCACCATTTCCACCACCAAGCTCCAGAGGGAGGAGCTCGAGGATCTAGAGGAGGTGGAGCGCCTCTTCCATTCCCATATGTGGGTGAAGTGTTCTCCACTACAATTACTTGTCAATAGCGGAAGCAAAAAAAAATCATTTCAGCAGATGTCGTTAAGTGACTTGGCCTATCGACCATAGCACACCCGCAGTTGTATACCATTGGGTGGCTCCACAAAGGAAGATATCTCTGTGTCCTCCAGCAGTGTCGCCTTCTATACAACATCAGGTATTCACAGATGAGGTATTGTGTGATTTTTCTCCTCTTGACGTGTCTGATATATTATTAGGCCAACCATATTTATGGAAGAGACATGTTGTGTATGATTCTAGGCCTTGTTTGTTATTATTACTTTGGGAAATAATTTGTACAATATACTGGAGGTAGTACCCCCCTTTTCCATCTCTTTGTGTACTACAAAGCAATGTAGTAAGATTACTTTCCAAACCAGGAAATTTGTTTTCATTACAATTCACCCACAGGGAAAGAAGAAGATTTTGGATGCAGCCTCCAAATAGGGCTCCCCTACGCGGAAGAAGCAGATGGAAAAAGACATGGAGGAATACAAAGACATTTTCTCCTCACCCACATATCTTCCTCTACATTGTCAGGTCAAGGACTCCATTTATCTGACCCTAGGCCTATCGCTGCCTGATGTTGTCATACCTCATGCGACCACACAGACAAGATCCACACATAACTTTCTATGGCTGATAAAGAAACCAGATTCATTTAACGCATCTAGCAGGTCAATAGAATCTTCAATAAATTCAATGCCAAGTACAAGTAGTGACATTATCAACATCGAGTGTCACACCAATTCTAGGTGGGCGCCAAGTTTGGCTACATTTGCAAAAGGAGCACCACGTTGGGCACCACTGCTAGCTTCGCCTAGTCTGATATGGGCCATACACCATCACCAAGGTGGTAGGTGACAATTCCTTCAACCTCAGTATTCCACTATTCCTTGGTCGACACCCAGTGTTCAATGTGGACCACCTTTGACCCTACTTTCCACCTCTACTTGACACATCCGACATGGAAAAAAAACTCACACCAATATATTTAAACCCTGACTACATGGAACAAGCCACAACTGATCAAATCATGCAAACATAGATAAAGAACACCCGACAGAAAAATATCTAGTTGTATTGGGTTGTCAAAGCTGGCCAACTCCTGCACCAAGGAAAGTAGCTCACCAGGGACCAAGTTTAGCAGAAGTTTCCTCATCTCGTGGAGGAAATCAACGAAATGGGGACCATTTCTTTATAGGGGGGGTTGGAATGATCCAGCTGGATATTAGTGTCCACCCGCCTATTCCACTTGGACTCCCACCATTGTTTCTTTCATTTTTTCATTTTCCTTAATTGTAGCACAATTTACTATTTTTCGGAGTTTTTCGGGTCCTGAAATTCCGGAGTCGTTTTGAGGCCCTAAACGACGTTTTTTGGGAAAACATGAACTATCATGGGTGTTTGGAAAAATTTTGGAACTCGAAATTTTTATTCCTCGGATAGATCTTTCTAATGAGTTATTGTGCGCATCAAACGAGGATCTTATGCCAAAGTTACATCCCAGAGAAGTTGATGTACCAATTTACCCAAACGGGCCCATAGTTTTGGTGCTTCATATCCTAGGTTTAGGTTTTTGGATGTTTAGGGTTTTCCATTGTTTCTCAATCATAAATAGGCCTTAGAGCCTCATTGTAACACATTTCAGAGGCCTATAGTCACCACATCTCTTCTCAGAGATAAGCTACCAGCTCCCTAGCTAGTTAATTTCCATTCTTTCTGTAAGCATATTTCAGTTATTTGATATTAATGAAAAGAATTGTTATTTTTGCTGCATCTTTGTATTTATTGCTATATTCATATTATATTGTGTTCATGCATAATACAAATCATTGGTATCAAAGCGGTCTGTTCTTTCTCTGTTTTTCTTTGAATTTCCCCAACAAGGTCAGGGTAGAAGGAGTTAGGGCTCAATCTAGTTGAACCCTTGCAAGATCATCATCACAAACCTCGATGACCTCCCATGGTGAAAGAAAAGAAAGACGAGGGAGCAGGAGATCCTATCAAATTATTTGTCAAGGAGTCCCTAAAGAAACAAATGAACGAGATGATAGATAAATTTTTCCAGATCCTTCAACGGCTGCCCACCGGTGACGCATCTACATCCAGCAGCCACTATCGAGGCGCTACTCCTCTGAAGGTATAGGTCAACTTCGACATTATTGTATTTGAAGGCTAGATATACAAAGACGTTATAGATATATGGTTGAATTTTCTGAAAGGGTATTTCACGGTCCATGATTTCCCCGACCGAGAAAATATTACTTTTGCACTCCTCAAAACCGCCCCTCATGTGAAAGACTGGTGGGAAACCTTCTGTGAGAAAAAGGACGAGAGGGAACCCTCTCTGTTCTTGGCCGCACTGAATTTGAATTCATTCCGAGACAGCATCAAGGAACAATATTACCCCTTGGGGAGTTGTGACGAAAAGTACATCCAATGGACCACGCTGTGATAGCAAAGGGATCAAGATTTGCACGAGCTAACAAATTTGTTCCATACTCTGCGCAAAAAATTTGGGTATTAAAGATTCATAGAAACATTTTGTGCTCAAGTGCCGCAATTTTTTGCACAGATAAATTTAGGAGGAAATGGAGTTCCTCAAAATTACCTAGCTTGGCACAGAATATCGATATGCCGCCAAGATCAAGCAGAAATTTAAGCAGAAGAAGCGAGACTTTGGATCCGTGAATCTGAAGCCAGGGAAAGGTACCCCCAAACCGCAGAACAAGGGTCAACGCAAAAGTAGGGAAACTCAAAACAACACCACAAATCCAAAAAAGAACATGGGGAAGTGGTGTGAATTTCATAACAGCTCCACTCACAACACAAGTGAGTACCGGGCCAAACAGTCGTTGATGGTTGAACTGAAGGAATCAGAATCAGATGCATGTTCTGGTTCTGAGTCAGAATTGGACAAGGGCAATGAAAAATGGAAGCAAATCATTGATGCAGAACCCAATGCCATTGTTTCCACGACCAAGCTCCAGAGGGAGGAGCCCAAGCATCTAGAGGAGGTGGAGCGCCTCTCCCATTCCCAGATGTGGGCGAAGGGTTCTCCATTGCAATTCCTTGTCGATAGCGGAAGCCAAAAGAACCTCATTTCAGCAAAGGTTGTGAAACGGCTCATCCTACGGGCCACAATACACCCACAGCCATATACCATTGGGTGGCTCCACTAAGGAAGAGATATTTGCGTCCTCCAGCAGTGCCGCCTTCCGTACAGCATCAACCCATTCACGGATGAGTTATTGTACAATGTTGCCCCTCTTGACGTGTCTGATGTATTATTAGGCCAACCATACTTGTGGAATAGACATGTTGTGTATGAGTCTAAGCCTCATTCTATTATTATTACTTTGGAAAATAAGTTGTACAGGATACCAGAGGTAGTACCGCCTTCCGCCATCTCTTTGAGTACTGCAAAGTAATGTAGTAAGATTATTTTCCAAACTAGGAAATTTTTTTTCATTACGATTCACCCACAGGGAAAGAAGAAGATTGTGGTTGTAGCCTGCAATAGGGCTCCCCTGCATAGTAGCAGCAGATGGACAAAGACGTGGAGGAATACAAGGACATTTTTTCCTAACCCACAGAGGTTCCTCTACACTATCAGGTCAAGCACTCCATTGATCTGACCCTAGGCATGTTGCTGCCCAATGTTGCCATACCTCATGCGACCACACAGACTGAATCCACACATGTATTTTTTGAGGCTGATAAAGCAACCAGAGTTATTGAACCATCAAGCAGGTCCATGGCATCTTGGAGAAATCCAATTCCAAGTACAATCAGCGACATTATTAGCATCGAGTGCCACACCAGTTCGAGGTGGGCGCAAAAGTTTGGCTACATTTCCAAAAGGAGCACCCTGCTGGGCCCCACCGCCAGCTTCGTCCACTCTGATATGGGCCATACAACATCACCAAGGTGGTAGGTGACAATGCCTATGAGCTCAGTATTCCACCATTTTTTATCTACACCCAGTGTTAAACGTGGACTGCCTACGACCCTAATTTCCACCTCTACTAGACACATCCGACATGGAAAAACAAATCACACCAACAATGATCAGATTTGGATCAAGGACCTAAGTGATATCTCAAATTTCAAAGCATTTGAAAGTGTGTCGAACCTGAGCGACCGGATAGATCTTGCCTTCCTGATTATGGCTCCGTGAACTGTTCGTAAAACCGACACCGTATGAAGACGTTATCGCGTTTTGAAAATTCCAGTGAACTGCAAATTTTGGCATTTCACCAAGGTTGACTGGTCAAGGGTACAGTCAAAAAAATGAATATTCTAGGGAATATTCCTAGAATGTTCCTTTAATATTCCTCGAAATATTCCCCATAATATCCCTTTCAAACCAGTCAGATCATGACAAGTGGCAGGGTATTATTTGTTGGTGGATTGTATGAAGTTTTTTGGGCCAATGATAAGGCGCCACGTGGCCATCCCTGAGGCCGCCACGTGGCCCTTGAACATTGTTTCAAAATTTTGGTGGAGGGCCAGAGGATCGATCGTGGGACCTCCCGCATAACATGCCAATGCCTTACCGTCTACCCTATTATTTGGTTCTTAACCATACTATGTCACCATTTATACTTAAGGTTTGTAGGGTGCACATTTGGGGGTCTAGATGGGCCAGCCCCTCCCCACGTGGCCTCTGGCCCGTGACCCCAGGCCAAGGGCTTAAGCCCCTAATCGCCAGCGACTGTGCGAGATTTTTTCACATGCAATGTTACGGTTTTATTCCATCAGTTTCATAAACACCAACGATTTGCAAACTCCGCACTATTTATTGTAACGTTTTTTGCATGTCACATGCCACGGTTAGCAACATTTCCATCGACGATTTCGCTCCACATTTAATTTGACCACGGGTTTTGAGGGTTGGCATGTGGCCACCCCTTACCCTCAAAATTTAACTTGATGGCCATCTCTGGTGGAAGTTATGGATCGCACCCATATTTGGGGTGGTTTTCCTATTTTAACTTCAATTTAACTTAAGTCATCCACATTTAGTGGAGTTGTTTTAGGAGTTACTGGGCAAAAAAAATTATGCTCTATCTTGAGCATGATTCAACCATTATTGGAGTGTGAATAGTCAATTTCTACTTTTTTGGACATTCCAGACTCATTGGTGAGGGTTTCAAAGCCATCAGAGAACTTTTGAGCATGATTTAGCTTCAGAAACGTTCCAAGGGCCACTAGGAGCCAACAACAGAAAGAGGCCTAACCAGGACAGCTAAAGGCCTTTCTCAGTAATCAAATAGTAAATTTTTGATGTTTCAGACATTATGGAACTAATGGTGAGGTTTGAAGATCCATTAGAGGACTTATGAAGGCCTATATGCTTCAAAGAAGTTCCAAGGGCCACTAGGGCCACCAAGTGCCAGCAGGAGAATGAGACCTATCCAGAGAAGCCAGTATCCTTTCTTAGCAAACCAGTAGTCTATTATGACTATTTTGAACCTTTTGAATCCATTTATGGATTTTTTAGAAGCTTTTAAAGACTTTTGAAGGTCGATATGCTTCAGAGAAGTTTTCAGTGAACCCAGAGCCAAGGGATGCCACCAGGTGTTGGAGACGTGATCAGAGCATCCTGAGGCCAATTTTAGTAAGTGAATATTATATTCTGACTATTTTGGACATTATGAATCCATTGAAGGGATTTTCAGAGCCATTTTGAGACTTTTGAAGGTTGAGAATCCACAGGGAATTTTCGATCATCCCAGGGCCAACAGTGGATGGAGGCCTAGATTAGGGTGCCAGAGCTCATTTTCAGCAAATGAATAGCCTATTTTGGATGTCTGGTATATGTTGGAGACAGTAGGAGAGTTTTCAAGGATATAAAAGTACTTCTAGGGAGTTTTTGCCAAAGAGAAGCTCAGGGAAGCTTAGGGGCACCGACAGATGAGGTCAATTCAAAGGAAGCCTAGTTCTATTTTCAGCAAGATAGCAACCATTCCAGGGATATGATGGTATTCTAAACCCAATGGTACAGTCCAAATAACCATTTGAGTTGATTAGTTTACTTGTAAAATATATTTTCCATCATAATCCCAAAAATCCAAGTCAATTGACAAAGGCTCAAGGAGACGTAGCCCACGAAATTTGGGTGAACTCCTTTATTAAATTTGTTGTTATGTGTTGATGTTTATTTTTTGCACTTTATGGTTGTTGTACATGTGTTTTATCAGCAAAAACAAGGTTTTAATTCCTCACACATAAAGTCTTAAAACAGTTTAAAACACATACACTTGAATCAATAATTCAATTCCGCACAGTCAATAATAAGCTAGATCTTAATTTGTTTAACTAAGTGGGAGGTGCTTGCAAAGCATAACAAGTTATCCACCCATTTTAGATCAGGTGGTATCAAAGCACTAGGTTTCTTGTTTGACTTGAAAGGTGTTTAACAGTGCAAGGAATTTATCTGTTTGCAAATTGACTGATGCTTACAAGTTTGAGTTTGCTAGAGGTGAAGGGGAGCTACTGCTAGCTAAGTATAGAAGAGGACAAGAAGGAAGAAGGTTGAAAGTGTTCTCCATACCCAAAGGAACTCAAGGCAACCCTTGAAGCACAAGAGGGATTGTTTATTAAGAACCTCTTGAAGATTGTTTGCAAAAACGGTTGCTTGAAGAAGAGATACAAGTTGCAGAGAAGAGCTTGAATCTACAGCCATATTGTTTAGAAGCTTTGTCAATTATTTTTGAAGCTTTTGAATTGTTGATCGAATTTCTTTAGTTAATTTACATAAGGATGACAACTTCTTCAAGTGAGGTTTCTAAATCCTCTTTTACAAGACTCTTCAATGAAGAGATGAAGCGAGACTTCTACATCCTGAAGGATATGGTGCAAATTTTGTATGAAGAAAGCACTAGACTTCATGAGCAATTGGTTGCTATGAAGCAAGAGAAAGAAGGAATTCTTCAAAGAATGCATGAGATGGATATGCAGCTCCATCAATCCCAAGAGGCCTTAACCAAACACATGTTTGAATCAAAGGTAAATCACTCAAACTTGTCTTCAAATTCCTCTTTAAAACATGTGTAGGTTCATTTGAAAAGCACACTAGAGGTATAGGGTCCAAGTTGATGTTAAAAATGGGCTATGAAGGCAAGGGTTTAGGAAACAATGCACAAGGCATGATTGATCCTATTTTGGTTGAGGAAAGACCTAAGAAGTTTGGTCTAAGATATGTTCAATCTTATGGCGAAAACTCTAAATCCATGAAGGCATTTGAGACAACTCGAAAAAGAACTTTTGTTACAAGTTTTAAACCACAAACATGTCAAGTTTTTTTTCAAGTTGATTGCCATTGTTTGAAGCCTATGTTGCAGCAAGATGATAATGGACATGTATGTTATGGGGAACAAGAGAGTTCTGACAACTATCATGACATGAACACTAATGTTGGTCTTCAAAAGAAAGCTGGAACCTCTACAAGTTCATCTCCTCATGAAGGTAAAAAAGATGGACATGCAAAGCAAAATTTGAGGTATAATTCTTCCCATAGTCAAGTTGATTATGTTTCTGTTAAGCATGCCAAATATGCATGCATGAAAGGAAGAAAGAGTTGTTGTTCTTTTTGTGGTTTATGTAACCATGAAGTTTCAAAATGCTAGAAGAGGATGAAGGCATACAGGAAATAGTTGAAGTGAAGGAAAATTGCAAAGAAGATGCAAAATACTTGCACACATTGCCAGAAGAAGGGACATTTAATTGCCCAATGTTGGACATCGCATCCAACCAATCATCCCAAGCATTCGAAGCAAGAGGATAAAAATATTGGCGAAAGTGGAACCAAAGATTCCATCATTGATGTGAGAACATATGTTTCACCTGAAGAAGATTTTCAGCAGCAAATATCGCCAAGGAAGTGGCTTGGTAAGAAGTGGTTTGAATTCTTAACTCAATAAGACATACATTCATTTGTACATATGCAAGTTTCAGTCATGTATCCATGTATTCTGTTGAAAACTTAATTTTGTTTGAGCCACCTTTGATCGATGATCAAGGACATGATGTTCAACTGCCTTCTATTGAAGATTTCTCCCCAGAAATTTCTGGTTGAGCTCAAGGAAGACAATTCTTGACAGGAGGACAAGAGCATCAAGAGGGAAAGTGTTGACTACCTTCGAGTTGGGGCTCAAAGGCACTAAGCCAAGCAAGGCAAAGTCTAAGGAGGATGGAAATGTGAGGGTGTTTTACTCTCATTTACTGAACAGGTAATCAGTCTTTTGGGGTCCAAAAGATTCCTAATGGGTAGGAGTGATCAGATTTGGATCAAGGACATAAGTGATAGCTCAAATTTAAGTGTTTGAAAGTGTGTCAAACCTGAGCAACTGGATAGATATTGTCTTCCTGATCCTGGCGCCGTGAACGGTTTGAAAAACCGACACCATATGAAGAAGTTATCATGTTTTGAAAAGTCTAGTAAATTGCAAATTTTGGCATTTGACCAAGGTTGACTGGTCAAGGGAACAGTCAGAAAAAAGAATATTCCTAGAATATTCCTCAAAATATTCCCATAATATTCCTTCTGGGAAATTCAGATCATGACAAGTGGCAGGGTATTATTTTCTGGTGGATTGTACGAATTTTTTTGGGCCAATGATAAGGCGCCACATGGCCAGCCCTGAGGCCGCCATGTGGCCCTTGAACAGTTTTTCGAAATTTTGGTGGAGGGCTGGAGGATTGATCGCGGGACCTCCCGTATAGCACACCAACGCCTTATCGTCTACCCTATGGTTTGGTTCTTAACCATAATATGTCACCGTTTATACTTAAGGTTTGTTGGGTGTGCATTTGGGGGTCCAGAGGGGCTAGCCCCTCCCTACGTGGCCTCTGGCCCGTGACCCCAAGCCAAGGACTTAAGCCCCTAAATTCCAGCAACTGTGCAAGCTTTGTTCACATGCAATGTTACAGTTTTATTTAGGCAGTTTCGTAAACACCGGCGGTTTGTAAACTTCGCGCTATTTATTGTAGTGTTTTTGGCATGTCACATGCCACGGTTAGCAACATATCCGCCGACTGTTTCGCACCACACTAAATTTGACCGCGGGTTTCGGGGGTTGGAATGTGGCCACCCCCTACCCTAAAAATTTAACTTGATGGTTATCTCTGGTGAAATTTATGGAACGCGCCCAGATTTAGGGCAGTTTGCCTATTTTAACTTCACTTTAGCTTAAGTCCTCCACATTTAGTGGAGTTGTTTTAGGAGTTCCTGCGCAAAAAAATTTATGCTCTATCTTGAGAATGATTTGACCATTATTGGAGTGTGCATAGTCAATTTCGACTTTCTTGGACATTCCAGACTCATTAGTGAGGGTTTTAGAGCCATTGGAGAACTTTTGAGCATGATTTAGCTTTATAAAAGTTCCAAGGGCCACTAGGAGCTAGCAACAGAAAGAGGCCTAGCTAGGGCAGCTAGAGGCCTTTCTCAGTAATCCAATAGTCAATTTTGGATGTTTCAGACATTTTGGAACTAATGGTGAGGTTTTAAGAGCTATTATAGGACTTCTGAAGGTTGATATGCTTCATATAAGTTCTAAAGGCCATCAGGGCCACCAGGTGCCAGTAGGAGAATAAGGCCTATCTAGAGCAGCCAGTATTCATTCTCAGCAAACCAGTGGTCTATTCTGACTATTTTGAACCTTATGAATCAATTGATGGATTTTTCATAAGCTTTTTAAGACTTCTTAATGTTTCTATGCTTCAAATAAGTTTTCAGTGAACCTAGAGCCAGGGGGTGCCACCAGGTGTTGGAGGCGTAACCGGAGCAGCAGGAGGCCAATTTCAGAAAGTGAATAGTCTATTCTGACTATTTTGGACATTTTAAATCCATTGAATCGATTTTTAGAGACATTTGGATACTTCTAAAGGCCGAGAAGCCACAGGGAAGTTTCGAGCAGCCTAGGGCCAACAGTGGATGGAGGCCTAGATTGGGGAGCCGGAGCTCATTTTAAGCAAATGAACAGTGTATTTTGGATGTCTAATATATTATGGAGAGAGTAGTTTCAAGGAAACAAAAATACTTCTAGGGATTTTGTGCCAAAGATAAGCTCATGGAAGCTTAGGGGCACTGAAAGATGAGGTCAAGTCAAAGGAAGCCTAGTTCTATTTTCAACAAGATAGCAGCCATTCCAGGGATATGATGGTATTCTAAACCCAATGGTACAATCCAAAAAACCATTGGAGTTGATTATTTTACTTGTAAAATATATTTTCCATCATAATCCGAAAGAGCCAAGTCAATTGATAAAGGCTCAAGGAGACGTAACCCATGAAATTCGGGTGAACTAAGTTTATTAAATTTGTTGTTATGTGTTGATGATTATTTGCTGCACTTTATGGTTGTTGTACATGTTTTTTATCAGCAAAAACAAATTTTTAATTCCTCGCACATAAAGTCTTAAAACAATTTAAAACACATACACCTGAATCAAGAATTCAATTATGCACAGTCAAGAATAAGCTATATCTTAATTTGTTTCACTGAGTCGGAGGTGCTTGCAAAGCATAACAAGTTATCCACCCATTTCAGATCAAACAGATTTAAACCCCGACTACATGGAACAAGCCACAACTGATTGGATCATGGACACATAGATAAAGAACACCCGACATAAAAATATCCTGTTGTATCAGGTTGTCAAAGCTGGCCAACTCCTGCACCAAGGAAAGTGGCTCACCAGGGACCAAGTTGAGCATAAGTCTCCTCATCTCATGGAGGAACTCAACGCAATGGGGAACATTAATTCTTAAGGGGGGGGGGTGTGATCTAGGTGTATATTGGAGGCCACCCGCCTATTCTACTTGGACCCCCACTATTGTTTCTTTAAGATTTTCAGTTTCCTTAATTGTAGCACAATTTACTATTTAATGACATTTTTTGGTAAAAAGAGGAAGAACATGGAATTTTGATTGATTTTTTCCACTTGAAAGTTATATTCCTTGGATATATATTTATAACGAGGTATTTTGCACATCAAACTTAGATCATATGCAAAAGTTACGCCCCGAGGAAGTTGATGTACCAATTTACCCAAACGGGGCCCATAATTTTGGCACTTCATCTCCTAGGATTAGTTTTTTGGATGTTTAGAGTTTTCCATTGTTTCTCAATCATAAATAGGCCTTGGAGCCTCATTGTAACACTATTCAAAGGCCTGTAGCCACCACATCTCTTCTCAAAGATAAGCTACCAGCGCCCTAGCTAGTTTATTTCCATTCTATTTGTAAGCATATTTCATTTATTTGATATTAATGAAATGAAGTGTTATTTCCACTGCATATTTGTATTTATGGTAATATTCATATTCTGTTGTGTTCCTGCATAAACCGAGATCAGTGGTATCAAAGTGGTTTGCTCTTTCTCTATTTTTCTTTGCATGTCCCCAACGAGGTTAGGGTATAAGGATTTAGGGCTCAATCTAGTTGAACCCTTGCAAGATCAGCCTGACAAACCTCGATGACCTCCCATGGTGAAAGAAAATAAATATGAGGGAGCAGGATATCTTATCAAATTATTGCTCGAGGAGGCCCTTAACAAATAAATGAATGCAATTATGGATAAGTTTTCCCAGATCCTTCAACTGTTGCCCACCGACAGCGCATCTACATCCAGCAGCCATTCTGGAGGCACCACACCTTCCAAGGTACATGTCAACTTCAACATTCATGTATTTAAAGGCCATATAGATGCAGACATTGTAGATATATGGTTTTATTTGTTGGAAGTGTATTTCTCGGTCCATGATTTCTCCGACCGATAAAAGATTACTTTTGCACTCCTCAAAGCCGTCCCCCGCCATGTATCGGGGCGGTGGGAAACCTACTGCGAGCAAAAGGATGAGAGGGAACCCTCTCTGTTCTTGGCCGCACCCACTTAGAATTTTTTCTGAGACGACATCAAGGAAAAATATTACCCCGTGGGGAGCTATGAGGACAAGTACATCCAATGGACCATGTTGCGGCAGCAAAGGGATCAAGATGTGCAAGAGATGAAAAATTTGTTCCATACCTTGCACACAAATTTGGGTATTAAAGTTTCAAAGAAAAATTTGGTCTTCAAGTACCACAGATGTTTGCACAGATACATTCAGGAGGAAATGGAGTTCTTCGGAATTACCTCTCTTGGAACGGCATATCGATATGCCACCAAGATCAAGTAGAAATTTAAGCAAAAGAAGCGAGACTTTGGATCTGCGAATCTGAAGCCAGGGAAAGGGGCCCCTGAACCACAGAAAAAGGATCAAATCCAAAGCGGTCCGACTCAGAAAAAAACCACAAAGCCAAAGAAGGACACTGGGAAGTGATGTGAATTTCATAACAGCTCCACTCAAAAAATAAGCAAGTGTCGGGCCAAACAGTCATTGGTGGCTGAACTGAAGGCATCTGAATCAGATGCATGTTCTAATTTTGAGTCAGAACCGGACAAGGGAAATGACAAGGGGAAGAAAATCATTGATGTGCAACCCAGTGCCATTGTTTCCACCACCAAGCTCCAGAGGGAGGAGCCCGAATATCCAAAGGATGAGGAGTGTCTCTCCTATTCCCACATGTGGTTGAAGGGTTCTCCATTGCAATTCCTTGTCGATAGCGGAAGCAATAAGAACCTCATTTCAGCAGAGGTCATGAAGTGTCTCGTCCTACCAACCACAACACACCCGTAATCGTATACCATTGGGTGGCTCCACCAAGGAAGAGATCTCCGCGTCCTCCAATAGTGTCACCTTCCATACAGCATCAATCTATTCACATATGAGGTATTGTGTGATGTTTCTCCTCTTGACGTGTCTCGTGTATTATTAGGCCAACCATACTTGTGGAAGCGACATGTTGTGTATGAGTCTAGGCCTCGTTCTGTTATTATTAATTTGGGAAATAAATTGTACAGGACACTGGAGGTTGTACTGCCTTCCGCCATCTCTTTGAGTACTACAAAGAAATGCAGTAAGATTATTTCACAAACTAAGAAATCTGTTTTCATTACGATTCACCCACAGGGCAGGAAGAATACTATGGTTGCAACCTCCAAATAGGGCTTCCCTGCGCGGCAGCAGAAGATGGACAAATATGTGGAGGAATACAAGGACATTTTCTCCTCACCCACAGAGGTTCCTCTACACTGTCAGGTCAAGCACTCCATTGATCTGACCCAGGTGCACCGATGCCTGATGTTTCCATACCTCATGCGACCACACAGAAAAAATCCACACATGTATTGTCTAAGGCTGATAAAGAAACCAGATTTATTGAACACATCCAATAGGTCCACAACATCTTGGAGAAATCCAATGCCAAGTACAAGAAGTGACATGATCAACATCGGATGCCACACCAGTTCCAGGTCGGTGCCAAAGTTTGGCTACATTTACAAAAGGAGCACCACGTTGGGTCCCAACGCCAGCTTCGCCCACTCTAATATGGACCATACACCATCACCACGGTGGTAGGTGACAATTCCTTCAAGCTCAGTATTCCACGATTCCTTGGTCTGCACCCAGTGTTCAATGTGGACTGCTTTTGACCCTACTTTCCACCTCTACTCGACACATCTGACATGGAAAAACAACTCACACTAATAGAGTTAAACCCCAACTGCAAGGAACAAGCCACAACTGATCGAATAATGGACACATAGATAAAGAACACCTGACAACAAAATATCTAGTTGTATTGGGTTGTCAAAGTTGGCCAACTCTTGCACCAAGGAAAGCGGCTCTCTAGGGACCAAGTTTAGCAGAAGTTTCCTTGTCTCATGGAGGAGCTCAACGCAATGGGGACCATTGCTTCCTAAGGGGGGAGGAATGATCCAGGTGGATATTGGTGGCCACCCTCCTATTCCACTTGGACCCCCATCATTGTTTCTTTTAGCTTTTCAGTTTCCTTAATTGTAGCACAATTTACTATTTTTGGCAGTGTTTCGGGTCGTGAACTTCTGGAACCGTTTTGAGGCCCTAAACGGATTTTTTGGGGAAAACGGGAACTAACATGGGTATTTGACTGATTTTGGTCACTCGAAAGTTGTATTCCTCGGATAGATATTTCTAATGAGGTATTGTGCACGTTAAACGGAGATCGTATGCCAAAGTTACGTCCTGGGGAAGTTGATGAACCAATTTACTAAAACGGGGCCCATAGCTTTGGCGCTTCATCTGCTAGGGTTAATTTTTTGGATGTTTGGGGTTTTCCATTATTTCTCAATCATAAATAGGCCTTGGAGCCTCATTGTAACACAATTCAGAGGCCTATAGCCGCCACATCTCTTCTGAGAGATAAGCCACCAGCGCCCTAGCTAGTTTATTTTCATTATGTGTGTAAGCATATTTTAGTTATTTGATACTAATGGAATGGAGTTTTATTTCTGTTGCATCTCTTCTGAGAGATAAGCTACCAGCACCCTAGGTAGTTTATTTTCATTATGTGTGTAAGCATATTTTAGTTATTTGATACTAATGGAATGGAGTTTTATTTCTGCTGCATCTTTGTATTTATTGTTATATTCATATTCTGTTGCATTCCTGCATAAATACGGATCAATATATTTATGACTTGCTACATAAAAATGGAAGAAAATCTCATAAACACAAAAAAAAAATGTATTTCAAGGAAAAAATCTTATATTATGTCGAGGTCTCGAAAATTCCCCTTCATTTTCTCAAAATTATGGGATCCTCCATATAATTTTTTCTAATTTCACTTATGGATTACTTTAGTTTACTTTGTTTTGAGCAATTTCGACTTTCCATAATTTTCATTTTTTATTGATCCCTTGCTTTTGACTCTCTCACAACTTACCAATGATTGAATTTTCATTTGATTCTGACCTCTAGTTTGAAAGTTATGGTCTTTTGAAGGTTTGCGATATTTTACTATTTATGACATGTAGCATTTGCATTTTTTTCCACGTGGAATTCTCCATTTAAATATTCAGAAATATTAACCCAAACGAAATAGATTTAACATGTATATAAATATCTTATTAAACTTATCATATATATATGTAACCATGTATATTAATATAAAACCTTATATATAAATAAAGTGTGAAGCAAGAGTATATATTATAACTCGCATATAATGTGTATTACCATATATATATATATATACGTAGTTTCAAGGGAAGAGGATTATATTAATATTTCAGTTATATACAATGGTCTTGTAATATATGGTGTAATTTAATATTCACAAAACCAACGTTTTAGCATATGCATAAGCTCATTTAAAAAACGCCAAGACAGAGACCTTTTACAAAATTTCACATTATTATTTTATCATCTTGGGAAATGTAAATCTCAGTCCTCGATGAATTCACGAGTGCGCCCACTTAAAAAAGGAGTTGTCTACCTAGGCAGTGAAATAGCCCGAATGGCAGAAAACTGTCGAAATACGGTAAACTAAAATTCAAAAAATCAGGTAGTTGGAGTGTTTGGAATCCATTTTTGATAGTGGAAATGGATTCAGCACTATCAAAAACCCTTATGGCACTCAAAATACTAAATTTTAACAACTGTAAACAAGATTCTGGGCAAATCTTTGCCGGATTCTAGGCCATTTTGCTACCTCTTTAGACTACGCACTTAAAAAATGCTGAGATGGAGATATTTTTACGACTCTTGAATTCTCCATCAAATCTTTCCCATCTCGAGACATATAAAATATCAACATTTCTTAATGATGGCCTTTTTTTTTTGTCAAGATTTTTAATCGAGATTATGTATGAGGGAAAGAAAGTTATTTTTAATTCATTATTTGAAAAAGAAAATTATGGAGCAGGCCCTTTACCTCGTTTGGAAGTTGGAAACAGTAAGAGGGTGAATCATGTTGGAAATGTTGTCATTGATGGCAATCATTTATGGAAAAGTAGATGACAAAGGAGGAGCACCTGAAACATCAGCTAAGGAGCAGAGGAAGAAAAAATAGAGGTAGCAGAGACAACAAAAAGATAAGTAAGGAGAAGCATCAGTCAAAGAAGTAGCAAAGGCAGCAGAGAGAGCATAAGACAAGTAGCAGAGGCAGTAAAGAGAGCAGCAGAGATAGCAAAGAAGCAGAGAGGTAGCAAGGCAGCATAGAAGGAACAAAGGCAGAGGGAGACAAATGAGGTGGTGCTGCAGAGCAGTGAGGATATTAGTATCAAATGAAGGTAATTGAATTGCTTGGGGATGAGTTGGAGCATTGCCTAAATGGTAAGGAAACCATGAAGTGGTTGAAGAAACTAATAATGAGCAAAATCACAGTGAATAACAGAGGCAGAGGCTACGAATATAGAGGTAGAGCCGTTATCATGGAAATGGAAGCAAAAAAGACAGAGATAGACAAAGGAGGCAGTAAAGAAGAAGACTATTGAATTGTAACAGTCAAAACAGCAGAAGCAGCGAAAGAAGCAATGACAAAGATAGAGAAAGAAGCACAGTGAAGGCAGAGGCAGAGGCAGAGGTAGCGAACATAGACTCTTTTTTTTTATGGAATGGAACCATGTGCAAACATACATAATATTATGGGAATCATACAACCCAAGCGGAAATTATATATACTTATACAAATAAATTCTGAGAATTTCCTAACCCCACTGGAAGATATACTAAAGATTAAAGCGGCAAAGGATACATATATATAATTCCGGAAATCATAACCCAAGCGGAAATGTATGTATATATAAAACCTTATTCCAGGAATCATTACCCAGCCGGGCGTTATATATATATATATATATATATATATATATATATATATATATATATAAATAAATTCTGAGAATCGCCTACCCCGTTGGAGGATACTCCAAAGCTGGAACATAAAAGCATATATATGTATGTAGCACAATACATATATATGCAGAGCATTACATATTCCACAAAGGTCCAAAGTTTATATATATTAATTCATATGGAGCGCTTTATGATCAAAGAATCAAAGTATCATAAGCTGGGACCCTTTCCTAATCGCATCAGAGATTATAAGGGCAGCGGAACATATAAACAGAAAATTGCGATTGAGATGAAGTCCGGACCAGATGGGCATATAAACTACAATTTATATATACCTTGAGTTCCGATGAACAGTGACTGATCGCATCAGAAAAAGGTGGAATATCGAAACATGCTACAAAGGGTTGCAATTGCGATTGAAGCCCAGACTTATAAACCATGAGTAACAATTATTTGAAGTTCGGCCTAATCGCATTAGAGAATGACAATAAAGTATTGCGATGGCAATTGAGTTCCAGACCCAATGGGTCTATAAGCTATGACTTTATATGTTTGAGTTACGGTCTAATCGCATCGGCACTGGTCAATCGCATCGGAGTGAAAGTGTGGCAGCAGAGCATTGCAATGCAATTTGCGATTATGATTAATCGCAATCAGAAGTAATCAAAGAGTGATAAATCGCATCGGAGCAACTCAATGGAAGTCACGATTGCGATTAATCGCAATCAGAAACATTTTCAAGGATTTTCATCGCATCGGAGAAGGATTCATCGCATTGCATCGAATCAGAGGTAGCTCATCGCATCGGCGGATAGTCAAAGATTGGCAAGTGGGCCCTAAAGGTTGTTTCCTATTTTAAATATGTCTATTATTATATCTCCAGAAGTTACATAAGAAAGGGTTCATATACATTAAAGTGCAAAGAAAGGAGTTTAATTATCATAATACATTGAAGAGAGGGCGACATTATTAAAGCGTTGTATTATAAAAGGACCATGGATATGATACGTGTTGGCTGAAACTGCCCAACAATTATATTAAAAAGGGGTGTTGCTAGATATATAAAATGATTTTTACGACTGTATTGAAATATGTCACGTGGTATGTGGACCCACGGGCCTCAGCTTAAGGTGGAGGGCGATTGTTAATGTAAAACTATTGCGATGTGTGCAATCGCATCGGGCCATAAAACGAAGGCTGTGATGTATGTATGTTCTGCTTGCGGAACTCGCCACATCAAAAAGACACTTTCTATGTACAGAGCATTGGAATTTGTCCAGAATTACAGTCAGCAGTTTCATATATCTATATAAAGCTCTGATATAAAAAAAAAATGAAGTTCATAAATTCAGGAGTTACACAGCAGCCATAAACAGAAAGGCATACAGAGGAGAGAAAGGGACAAACACAGTCAAAGAAAATACAAATGCACATCGATCCAAAAGGATGGATGAGTGAGCTGGAGCTCTCATTGTAGTTAAATGTAATATTTTAATTGGTTTATATTGTTTTTGATGCATTGGCAAGCCTTCGGAGGAAAACAAATCTCCCACTGTAATATTGAAATTAATGCATGTTGTTATATTTTCTGAATGAGCAGTAGAATAAAAACAACCATGAAGCTAATTTGTATAAAATAGGATAATATCCAAGGGGAGAATGTTGACGAAAACAGAATGAGAGAAGATGAGAGTGTGCAACAGAATTAAAGAGAGTTGAAGAGAATAAGCAAGTTGCAAGAGGTCAGAGAGTGTGAATATAGAGAATGCAAAGTATGAAGAATTGAGGAGAAAAGACAAGAATAAGGAGGAGCTGAGTAGAGAAGAAGAAGGGGCTGAGCAGAGACGATGTAGGTCTGATATGAGAATTGATGAACATTAGAGAAGATGGTACAGAACAGAGCTGATATCCAAGGTAAATCAACAAGTGTGTTTCTTTTGAAAGAGTAAGGAAGTTGGAGCTTCCCTATCAAGTTGTAGCTTGATAGATGTCAGTTGTAGCTGACTGAGGTAGGAGCCTCCTGTAGGTTGGTGCCTGCAGAAAATTGATGGGAGTTGGAGCTTCCTTGCAAGTTGTAGCTTGCAGAATTGAGGTTGGTGCCTCCTGTAGGTCGGTGCCTGCAAAAACAAAAGTGGTGAGAGGGAGTTGGATCTTGCCTTTGCATCACAAAAATAATAAAATGTGGTTTTCTCCCTTTATGGG
Source organism: Pinus albicaulis (assembly GCA_034641835.2). Lineage (NCBI taxonomy): Eukaryota > Viridiplantae > Streptophyta > Pinopsida > Pinales > Pinaceae > Pinus > Pinus albicaulis. The sequence goes on along the minus strand of JAXQQM020070902.1, from coordinate 3,719 downwards.
TTTCCACTTATATCTAGTGTCTATGTGCATGATGTCTATGTGTTGATATGGTATATCTATTCTACTAATACTTTCTGCTAACATATTAAGACTGCTGGTACATTATCTAATCTGCTTATTAATTGTTGCTCACACATAAAGATTTCTCACACATCATGTTGATCATGAAATGAAGGTGTTAGTAAAGTATAATAAGTTTTAAGGGAAATTAAAAGACCATGAATGTTTTAAACTGATTCACCCCCCCCTCTCAGTTTAACTAAGGGTTCAACAATTGGTATCGGAGCCGGTTCCTTTGGTGTAAGCCTAATAGCTTGAACGAGACCTGGTTGAGTCATGGACTATCAAAATGTACCTGTGCTAAATGCAGCAAACTTTCCTGAATGGAGAGATAAGGTTAAAACAGAATTATTGGCTTATGAACCTGAAGTATGGAAGCTTGTATGTGATGGTTACTTCACAGACTCCCCCACGGTGAAAGAAAAACAGAGGAATGCCAAGGAAAAATGTGTGATATATAACAGTCTTCATAACAAGGAACTTGAGTTGATAATGGATTTAACCTCTGCAAAAGAAATCTGGGATAGATTGCACTTCATGCATGGAGTAAACACTAAGGACTGCACTGACAAGGAGGATAAGAGAATTAAGAAGAAGAAAAATTCATGTCAAAAAGAAGATGTTCAATCAAATGAGGTACCTACTAGTGTGAATGGTAGTGAGAACCATGAATAAATTGCAGCTGAAGAAAAATCCAAACTTGACACAGCCTTGACTGAAATAGAAAGACTGAAGAATGAAAACAAAGACCTAAATACATTGGTGCAAATATGTGATGAGAGAGAATATGAAGATAAGAAAGAAATTATTGACCTGAAGACTCAGCTTGAAGAAGCAAACAAAGTAGAAGACATTATGCTACGACAAATTAGAGAGAAAAGTCAGGAATGTGAAAGATTAGAAGAAGAAGTAGTGAACCTAAGAAAGAATTTAGAAAAATCCCAAAGAGAACTATTAATGAATACACCTCTAATGAAAAGCACTGAACAATTGGACAAAATGCTAAATGCTCAAAGGTAACCTCTAATAAAGACTGGGATAGGATATGAAGGAGAAACCAGTAAGCCCAAGGTAGAAGATAACAAGAAAATCATCTTTTTAAAAGCTGTAAAGGAAAATGAAGTAGCTCAGAAGATTCCCACAGAAGAAGAAGCAAACAAGAACAAGATTTGTAAAGAAACAAACAGAATCAAGCAGCAACATGAAAGAACAGAGAATGAGAGGATGAAACAATCAACTGCTAAAGGCTCATATGCTCCTAAGGATGAATTGAATAAATTCGGAAGATGTCAAAGAAGGTTCTTTCCTCCTATGGGAAGCATCACTTGTTTTTCCTGCCACAAACAAGGACACACTGCAACATATTGTAAGACAAAGCAAACCTAGTCCAACTAGCAAAGGATGCAACAAAAGAGAAGAATCCCTCAAGCAAGCAAATGGAAAGGAAAATCTTTCACCAGGTACACAAATAATTTCCATGGCTATTGTTATGCATGCAATAATTTTGGACATAAATCTGTTGAATGTAAAATGTATTAAAAAATGGGAACAAAGTATTGTACATTAGCTCAAACATACCTTGGTAAAATAAGATGTTATGTATGCCTCAAGCTTGGTCACAAAGCAAAGGACTGTAATTTTCCATATACACTAAATAACTATAGATAGAGAATGGAATCTAATCAAATCAAACAAAGCTATGAATTTAAAAGAAGTGCAGACATTATGATGAACCCCAATAGAGTATGGAAAGAAAAGAGAAAAGGAGAGCCTATTATCTCAATAACATAATGAATCCTCCATAGTCTTAGGGGGGAGCTGCTCTAGGAAGCAAAGCAAGAATCCATCCTGTAATATATATGAAGCAACATCCCAGGGGGAGAGCAGTTCATAAATAGACCCTATGAAAGCAGTCTGAGAAGAGCTCCATGTAATAAGAACAACTATGAGATCAAGAAGATTATTTGAAGTATTCAATAGCTGACAGATTGATAGAAGGAGAAAAAGATGCAAGCAACCATGATGATAAGGAAACATCAGTAATGAACATGTAAGCTAAGAAGATATCAGCACATTAAAGGATGATCACAGAATGCCCTATACTGCTAGAATTAACAATGTATCACATTAAGAAGGATGAGTAAGAAAAGCGCCTATCATCAGTTCATTACATCTTTCAAAAGGTCCACTTGGAGAAATGCAGTTAAGTGAGTAATAAATCTTTGAGTAGTCAGCCCATGAAGATTCATAGAAAAGAAATTGAAGATGTCTTCCTGAAAATATTTATGTTAGAACAATTGAATTGAATATAAAGCAGGAATGACTCTAGAGCAGTCCTAGAAAGGAACATGCAATGGCTTTCTTTGGAACAGAAGGACAGAAAAAGAAGAGTGGTAAATAATGCCAAGATCAGATTCAATATATTGATGATTGTTGGTATGAACAGTGGAAAGATCAATAATAGAATTTATGAAGGATGCATCAATTATGGGTTGATGTGCAAGCTGAATTGAAATCTCTGCATGGTTCATCAAAGTAATATCAATTGGTGTTTAGGTACAAGTAGCATGCTTATCAACATAATATCAAGTGTTGTCATAGAACAGTAGTATGATACAGGTCCTCAGGATCAAAGGACTATGGCAAGAATGCATCAAGGTAAAATTTCCAGGGTTATCTGCATTCAGCATGAAAAGGGCAGTAGCAGTGCTAAAAGATCAGTATCTGATTTACACTTGAAGTAGTATATTGAGCACCGAAGCAATATCTTTTTCTATATATAATTTCATGCCTTCCTGAAGTTAGTACATGTATATCTTCAAGGCCTCTTTTTAAAGATCAGTTACAAAACTGTGTGAAGTTTGTTTGCTGAGTTTTCAAGTAAACATCTTGAATATGTTATTGTGGAAGATCATCCTGATAGAACAATCAAAGTATCTGAAGAATAAAGGACTAGCTGCAATTACCATCTAAAGCTCAGAATTTTTTTTTTTTAAATCCTACTTTAGCACAAAGGATTTGCAGGTATTTCACCATTGAAAAGAGGTTGATCACTGACATAGATACCCCCTTATGTCATAAATAAAATTTCTTGGTTGATAAGTAATACTAAACAATAAATTGAATGTATCTAGTCTCAAGGGTTGTTTTTGAATGTACATTGTCCAAGCAAGTAAAGGAATTTGATATCTTACATAAAATTTTGGTTAATTCATTGATCACATCTGTAACGAGGACCTGCAGCTATTTAGTGTAATATTATTATCAGCATCCTAGCTCAAATCATCACCAAGAAAGGTGTACCACAGCAATAAAATATATATTGGCATCATTATCATAATTGAACAATTTATATTCAAGTTCAAATAATCCCCAAAAGTGTTCTCTCAACAACTCTTTTACACCAGTTTGGAGCAGCAGGGTACAAATTCAGAAGAAGAAGATCTAAACACAAATCAAAGAGAATAAATGCAAACACAGAATCTACACTGAGAAATGTGCAACCCTTTACCATTGATGTCAAAGGGGGAGGAAAAGCAGGTAATAGAAGAAAGGGTATTCTAAAAGAATCTAGGCAGAGGAAGGCTTGGAGAAAGCATTGGATTATCGGTGGATGTGTTGCCATCAATGCCAAAGGGGGAGACTGTTGGAAATGTTGT